>JANEYF010003864.1:0-260291 GCA_029963845.1 Rhamnusium bicolor
CAACTGCTGCAAAATATGTTATCCATTATGACAATCATACCTATCCACTTTTTATAACCTTAAGAATGTTCAGAAATAATTACAAGTATTGATCAATTAAATGGAAAATAGGGAAATCCTAAATATAATATATTGCATAAAATATTATGTGAGGTTATGCTCTCTTTTTTGCGGGAAATTCGAATTCGAAAAATGCGGAAATTGCCCGACCCTTCTTATGGACATTTACATGGAGTGTCCAAAATGTCTTGTGAACACATCTATGACTGCTTGGAAAATACTTGGATTATATCAGGACACAATGGACACTGTGCGGACTGCCTATCTATATTTACAACCCTGAAAGAACTATTTGGACCTCTTTCTGTCACATTATGTATTACACTTGATAATTCGATTGATATTTGATATATCAGAAACCTTTTTGACCTGAAGACTTCTAGGTTTTATGTGATTTAACCATTTCTTTAACGCCTCTTAAAATAATTCAATGGGAATGAGGTCACGTTTTTTGAGAACTTTTTTTTTAAATTTTTTATGCGAATCTTACTCAGCCAGTCTTCAAATGACTGTGATACGATCTCTCACCGAGACTTCACTCACTCGATACCGCAATTACTATTGGTTTTGCAGTTCAAGCACAAAAGAAATTATAAAATTCACCAGACCATAACTTAGCCGTCTTGGTGTGTCAAGCAAGTTATAAATAATCTTTTATAATCGATAGCAAAACTCTAGACATTTAGCAGACTGCTTGAAAGCAGACATCGCCTAGACGGAATTCCTTATATGTAAGTAACCATAACCAGATTTAAGATTTATCAATTAAGTAACTGTTTAGAAAATATATCGTCCTCGAACTTTTTAACATCTGTAATTAAATCACAAACATGTGAAGCCGCTTTGTTTATAGCATTCTGTATTTTTATATACTTTCTTTACGATATAAATTTTAATCGGGACACTGCAGAATACTGAATATATAATTATTAAGATTGGCTTCATAAAACTATTGTCTATAGTAGCGGCTGTTGAAATTTGGAACATGGGACCGAAATAATACTTTAAAGCATGACTCTTATTACTCAAATGAAGAAGTTTTGCAAAAAAAGATTGCAGTTAAAATATGAAAAAAGTTGCAAAAATGGTTAATTTTTACAGAACTTGTAAAATACTGGCAACATATTTTTCATTTCTAATAATGAAATAATTATTGCTTATTACATAAGTATCCCTTCAAACCGAACATGATAACGATAATAAATACCTATAGTTTCTCATATTTTATACTGTCATCCTTATCTGAATTTGCTAGTATAAAAGTTTTAGGTAGATAGTAAATCAAACACGACATGTCAAATACATTTTATCGCAGAAACTATTAAAACAACTACTTCATCTAGAAGCAAGATGACATTGTATTACTACTATTTAGTTGTATTCTTAATACTAGAAACAGGAAAATATTGTTTAAAAAATATTGACTGTTTTACGTTTAAAAAATGATTCCCTCTAGTTACAACACAAAAACGAGAGTCCCTAGGCGCTATATAATGTCTTTTAAAATCTTTCCGAACTCCTCAGAAGGCTGGTAAACATGAATATATTTAAAAAAAATTGCATAATTCAAAATATGGATATTTGTCATATTTATTTTGACATTTTAAATTGATAGATTGACTCTAACTTTGACAACCACAGTGACATTCATGGCGTCTAACCTGCCCTATATGTAAGCCCATTTTATTTGCTTCGGTTTTATACATTTCTAGAAAAACATTAAAATAATTATTTGGTGTTACATAAACATCCTTTCAAACCTAATATGATGACAATAATAAATACCTATAAGTTCCTTACGTGTTATACTGGCATTCTTATCTGAATGCGCTAGTATAAAAGTTTTAGGTAAATAGTTTCTCTGTATTGTAACTATAAGAGTCGTTTCTTAAATGCAAAAATTTTTCTTTTGGTGAGAATATTTTTTGCTTCTAATACTAAGAATACCATATTATTCTAGATGAAGTAGTGGTTTTAATAGTTTCTCCGATAAAATGTATTTTTTCTACAAACACCGTTAAAAACTAAATTTTTAACACGGCATACTTGAATTAAAAATGTAATATTATATAAACTCGCGTTAAAAATGATCACGATTTACTTTTAACACTAGTGCAAAAAGTAAAATGACAAGTCGTTTGTCATAATGACATTTATATATTTATTAACAAAAAATTACAAGTTATTTAGAAATATTTATATTAATTGTACAATTGGAGCAATTAGTAATATTTATCCCTTGTGAGGAAGCTACTCCACAAGAAGAAATTGTTGAAGTTGAACTTGAAGCAGTGGAGGAAATACTATTAATATGCTCTATTTCTCAATTGTTAGAAGAAGGGCAAGAATTATTTGGAAGAATGTGACAAGCAATCCTCTTTTTGTTTTCTAACTAATCTTCCAAGTATCCTTCTGCAACACTCGAACTTTTCCATCCTCCATGTATTTTTATTGTACGTAAATTTGCACCAGAGTCTGCTAACAAGCTGGCGGATGTCCGACGGAAACAATGTCCGGTGTAAAGTTCACTATTTGGTAATTTCGAAAATTTTGTAATATCTGTAGGCATCTTTCCAAAATATTTATTCCAATAGGTTGAATCGTACATTTGTTACTAGTGTATTTAATAAAAAGACGTTGGTGGTTGACATAAGCTGGACGTAATGCTAAGTACTTATGATATAAGTCAATATAAGTCTCAGTAATAACAGTAAAGGTTCTTGAAACTCAAGTCTTGCTATCTGGAAAGTTTACCACTAGTGTATTTCCTAAATCCTCAATATTGTTTAAACTCATTTGACAAAAGTTCTTCACGCGACACGCGCCTAGTATACCCATTACAGCAGCTACTTTAAACATCAAATACTTGTCATCTGGCGCCTCTGAAATAAACATATCAATATTTTGGCGTGTAAAAATGTTTGATTTTTTTGGACGATATCCTTCTCCTTTGCGCTTCAAAATGCGATGAATTTATAAAACTTACTTATATCTTGATTGTTCTTGACATTTAACATAGCCTTTATCATTGAAAAATGCCAAAGCGTCGAGGACTTCCAAATTTTAGAATTTTGCTCGAAATAGGCCAACATTATATTTTCACTGTACTTGCCTGCAACATTGTTCCGATCGCACCATTCCACAAAGCGTTTGTACGCTAATTCATATTGTTGTTTGGATTTTGTGGGCAACAGATCCAAAGTTGCCCTTGTATCTGCTTCTTCAATTTCTTGAGGAATCGATTCGCTTCCTTCTGGGCTATAATTAATATTGGAACTCATCATAGTTTTTCACATTTGACAAGTATGTGTCAAACAACGGGCAAACTTGATTTATTTATTTCATAAATCCCACAAACTACTAGAATTATGAGGTAACCATTAAAAGGATTTGAAATCTTTTTAAAGAAACTTTATTGTTCTTTTAATGGTTTTTGTAGAAAAAACATTGTATGATGCACGAGTTAAAAATGACTTTATTTTGTTCGTGGAGTTGCTCCACTCGCTACGCTCGTTTCGCAAACTTCTCCACTCACAAAATAAAAAGTCATTTTTAACACTTGTATCATAAATAACTATAATGTTTTGTGTTTAATTTGCTATCTACCCAAAACTTTTATATTACCGCATTCAGATAAAAATGACTGTATAAAATATAAGAAACTATAGTTATTTATTATCATATTAGGTTTGAAAGGATACTTACGTAATACCCAATCATTAATTTATTATTTTTTCTAGAAATGCATAAATACAAAGCAAACAAAATGTCAGATTTTTTAAAAATTTTTCATTATTTAAGATGTAATAAAAAAGTTTATAATATTATCTTTATGGATTTAGAAATATTACACCGAATCAAATTTAGTTAAATTCACAGTTAATAAAATCATTCAAATGTAACGCTTTGTTTTTTTCGGGAGTAGGTACTAAGTAGTTCAGTTCAATGCCACTGTCACGCCTCTTTGGGAATCAAGTATACTTATTTCATAAAGTCATGTAAATGCTCTGGGGCTTTTATAGTCGGTGAGTCAGTGAACATTTTTTCCTACGGAATTTTTTGGAATGAACGAAACTTTTTTTATGTACTGATATCAGCTGGTAAATCATGAAAAACGTATTCTAACAGCCGGTCATCAGAACAACGATGTGTGGACGAATTATTAAAAATGCAAAAAAAATATAGTGAAATCACGTCATCTTCGCACAGTTGATTTTTGGTGTGGTGATTATTGGGATAACGACGAGTTACAAAAAAATTATGTCAGACAATTTCCTCGGAACTTAGGATGCTTACATTTTTTGCAAGCATCATTTACGCAATAGTGAAACGGTTTTTTTTTCTAAACTTTAAGTTAGAACCCCCTTGACACAAATACATAATTCCCAGATGAAAATTGTAGAACTAACACGTTGACAGATGTAATCAAAATCTCGAGTTTCCGGCCTGCGCGCTTTATTTGGTGATTAATGATGATACACATAGTAAAACGATTATTTTCTTTTTTCAACCTTTAGTTTAGTACTTTCTTAACCATTACGTTTGCCAAATATGTTTATATGGGCAAACCCTTCCCCAGACGACTGCAAAGATAAATGTATATTTACATATCTTTTCACTCTTGGCGCGGAAACAAATGAGTCTTTTCTCGTGTCTATAGAATTTCTAAAAATATGTATCATTATAAATTTTTACTACTAGTCATTATTTATTAATTAATTACATATTCAATAGTTTTGAATATTGCTGACAAGTAATCTGTTAAGTCCAAAAATAAATTTCTCCAGTTTTGATCCAATTTGACTTTCGAGTCATCCAACATGTTAGATTTCTACGCCTGAATAAATGTCTGCCGGTATGTTTGTCTGTCGTTGGGAGATAAACTAGTTTGATGATTTGACGAACAGCTCGATAGAAAATTTTCAAAGTAGGAAAAAATTTATCTTGGATATCAAGGATTGTCCTTTTATATTTACAATTCCTTTCTGGTTTAACGGGAAAAAATAATATTTGAATTTTTTTTTCTTAAAAATATATGAAAAAAATTAATCTGAGATGCAGACAATGATTATTATTAAAAATTTATAATAGAAAAAAAAAGTAGTATAAAAATGTTAACTCCTCGGGTGTGGAAAGCGCTTGAAACACTTTAGAGTTGTTGCGTGTTGCGTGTATTTAGAGGAAAATGTTTATTTACTTTAATCGTATAAATATATGTTCATGTAGTTAAGCAATAATTAAAGCACTGCTAATTGCTTTGTGAAAGATTGAAATTTAAAATATACAAAATAAGTACACCTGAGAAAAATATTTTGTTTATAACAATAAATAAATAGCCAAGAAGTTGTCCTGGACTTATCTTTACTTCCTGTAATAAAACAAAAATGTAAAAATTTCAAACATAATTTTTTTCCCGTCAAACCAGCAGTGATCGCAAAGAATTTATACGTCCTTTTTTAAATCTTTTTAGCTACTAAACATTCTTGCAGATTTTCAATTTTTTTTCATGAAATTATAACAAAAAAAAATCAAATATTTTTTCCTGCCAAACTGGAATCCGCAAAGAATTGTAAATAAAAAAGTAAGTAACTTTATAACAAATTTAATATTTCCTATCGAGCTGTTCGTCAGATCATCAAGTTAGTTTATTTTCCAACGACAGACAAACTGACTAACAGACATTTGTTCAGGCGCACAAATCTAACATGGTATGGACAACTCGAAAGTCAAATTGGTTAAAAGTGGAGAAATTCATTTTTCGATCTAATAGATAGATTGCTTTTCACTTTTCTTTTTCACTAAAGTGAAGATAATATTCAAAACTATCGAGTAATAATCAATTTATTAATTAATAAATAATAACTATTATTAACAATTTATATTATACATATTAATTATACATATTTTTAGAAATTCTATAGACACGAAAAAAGTCCCATTTGCTCCCGCACCAAGAGATAAATACAGGGTGTCCCAGATTTAAACGGATATACTCTAATGGAAGGTAGAGCACACTCAGCTGAGTTCAAAACACCCCTATACTTACTCTTGAATGTGAACCGTTTTTGAGATACGGGGTGTTTTATGGTTTTTGACCAGAACTTTAGTCCGCCATATTTTTGAAATGACTGCACATATTTAGATAAAATTTGGTATACTCTTTTAGGTTAATAAATAGCTTAAGTAATTAAAAAAATTCCAGGACCGACCTCCATTTTTTTAATATGGCTCTTAGGGTCGTTAACATCACACTGTATATTATTTTTTGGTAAATGTTAGTACACTTTTAAAAAGCGTATGGACCAGTTTATGAAATAATGTCATAATATTTGATGGCACGTTTATGGTTATTCTTCAATAAATTTTCAAAAGTATTGAAAGACCAAATTTGACATTCTACAAATAATACAATCCAGTTGCTAACATCATTATTTTATTAATTTTAGCTAAATACCCCGCATAAGAGGTTGTTGATTGTTTTTGTTTTGACAATTAGTGTTTCTAAGCTTTTTTTTAGTTTAAATTTCATTCAAAAATAATACACATTCCATTTCTTTCATGAAAGAAAAATAATGTTAGTAAAGAGGCTTGAATTAACAAGCACAATTTAAAAAAATATTAACACCTTTTTTTTTCAAAAACGGTTCACATTCAACGGTAAGTATCGGGGTGTTTTGAACTCAGCTGAGTGTGCTCTACCTTCCACTAGAGTATGTCGGTTTAAATCTGGGACACCCTGTATATCTGGCAATCGTATATAATGGTTAAGAAAGTACTAAACTAAAGATTTTTGATTATCAGCTGATGTCATTTCATAAAAAATAGTTTCGTTCATTCCAAAATCCCGTAGGAAAAATGTTCACTAGCTCTTATCAATTGTCCGATTTGACACTCTTTTCGTTGCCTTGCAACAAGTTTCGTTAATTTAGCGATAAGTTGCTAAATTTAATTTAAAACAGGTCAAATTGGTCTCAACAGTCGTTTCTCATCATCACATCCAATTTGAAATTAATGAGAAATAAATTATTTTATTTTATTAGTTTTATCTTATTTTTCCTATATCCTATTCATCTTATTCATCTTATTCATTTTATTTATTTTATTCGTCTTATTTATATCATTTATTTTAGTTTTGTTTTTAAACTAAATTATTTCTTTCATTTCAAACTGAATACGATGTGATGAGCAGACTCTATCGAGGAATACCTACATAGCTGAGACCGATTTTTACTTTCTCCTCTATCTATACTGATAAAGTATTTGCGTTGTGAGAAAAACCAAATTCCATATTATGATAAAAATTAACGTTTTGAGACTGGAAAATAGAAAATTTATCCAAATTGGCATGTCGTCTGTGTGTCTTTATGTCTGTATGTGTCTGTATGTCTATGTCCCTGTGTCGCTGGTCATTTGTTGTGACCACATTTCTCAAACACGTGTCAACATGGATATGTGATATTTTACTTATACTATCTGTGACGTCCAGGGACAATCCCTATTGAATATCAGTGAAATTGGTGGACAAGAGAGAGCACGTCTTAAGAGGACAAAATATTGCGTCAAATCAAAAAATGTTTCAAATAAAAATTGTTCAGAATGAAGAAATGTGTTGAAAAGAACTCATGAAAATGTTTCATAAGATTAACCTTACTGAGAAAAAAGGTTTCATTCATCAGGAGGTAAATTGAGAGGGATTTCGACCTATTTGGGTATTATTTCTAGTATTTATTACTATTTTGTAAATTAACTTTTACCCTCTCTGTTGGAATACTTTGGTATTATAATTTTTATTATACTTTTATGAGAAGATATCGCTTGTCTGGCGTTCTTCCAATTTATATTATATTGCGATTGACATTGGTAGATGGAGCTGACTTCAACTCATTAGTACTTTACTTTCATGTCAAGACTAGTGATTCTCAAATTGCTCTTGTTGCGACTTGATAAAGGCAAAAACCATGCGATGGTATGCAAGACGGCCTCAAGAGGGATTTCCATTTATGTGATAAAATCCTTTACTAATGGGCAATCGCAATTTAAAGCTTAATCACTTCTCATAGTGTGGTACAAATTTGTAAATCATTAAGAATTGTGTGTTGCCAAATTTATTTAATCTTCAATTAAATAAATTTCGACTTTGGTACCTACTTGAGTATTATTTCTAGTATTTATTACTATTTTGTAAATTAATTTAAATTATTAGTTTCTCACATACAACTAGAAGAACAAAATTTTGTTTGCATTTATTCTTGAAAACTTTTTTGTTTTTTTAATTTTACTATGATACTTAACAATTAAATCACTCCTAATAATCAGGTCTAAAATCACAGGCAGAACGCTACGGTGAATAACTTTTTATTGCAAAAATAGGAAGTTTAGATATTATATAAAATTTTGAATAGTGGCCATCCTTAAATTTTTGTCATTTTGCCGCCATCTTAGATCAATTAAAGGCAACCAACGACCATCATGTTGTGTTATATCGTCGAGTTTGATAGCACAATAGGTTAGAGTAATAAAACTGGCCGATACAATTTTTGTAACATAAGTTCACACTACTGTTTTTTATATTGTTAATACCACCCTATCAACTGAAAAAATATCCACCAAGTCCTAATACGTACCATTTTTGTTTGAACACAATAGATCCTATTATATTGCTAGGTAATAAATATTATGATGGGTTGGCAATTTTAGAAGAACAAGTTAAAGTAAGGTGGGACATTTTCAGTATCAGTCTTATTTTGACCTTCCAAGTATCCAATTGTGTCTGTTAGAAAGTGTTTTCGTTTGTTTATATAACTCTGTTACCACAAAAAATTCCAGTCAAACAGACAGAAGTTGCAAAACCTCACCTGACAAGTTTTGTTACATTTGTGGAGAATTCCTTTTGGAGTCACAAGCGAGGCTATTATCCGAAAAAATGAGGAAAGTGTGTTTTCTATAATTTGGAGTTTTAGTCGGAGATCAAGACAAGCAATGGGCTCCCCACGTTTGTTGTGTAAGAAAAAGCATGCCTTTTGCGATTCCAATGGTATGGCGAGAACCCATCAATCATTTCGATGATTGCTATTTTTGTGTAAGAAGAACTGAGGATATTCCAAAAAAGAAAAATAAAAAATCAAATATTTGAATTTGCCATCAGCCTAAGACCTGTTCTTCACAATGCATCAGACTTACCAGTGCTAACTGCGCCTGTAGATTGGCAAAATATTGTTTTGGGAGATAATAAAAATAGTAACGACTTTTCAGATAGCCCAGACCAGTGTGCTGGTTTTTTATATATTCCAGAAGTTTTTAGTGACCCTCACTTAATTGCTCAAAATGAATTGAATGATTTGGTACGTGACTTTTAGCTGTCAAATCAATAAGCAGAACTTCTTGGCTCCCGACTTAAGGAGGGGAACTTACTAGCTAAAGAAACAAAGATTAAGACTTTTTAGAAAAAGAAATGCAACATTTTCTCATTTTATAATGGAAAATCACTATGCATGTGTATTGATATGGCTAGCTTAATGCAAGAACTTAATATCGGGCATTCCCCTTCTGAGTGGCGCTTATTCAAAGATTCCTCCAAATACAGTTTAAAAGCTGTATTACTACATAATGAAATGGAAAACCATCTATACCAATTGCCCATTCAATAACAGTGAAAGAGGTTTATGACAGTATAATCACCATTTTAAATAAAATTAAGTATAAGAAATACAAATGGCAAATATGTGGGGATTTTACAAGTAATAGTCATTTTAGTAGGGCTTCAAGGAAGCTTTTCAATATTGCTGTTTTCTTTGTTTGTGGGACAGTCGTACAGTAAAAGAACTTATGTGAAAAGAATTTGGCAGGATAGGAAAGAATTTAAACCAGGAAGTAGTAATGTTAAATATATGCCTTTTGTAGGCCCTAAAAATGTTCTTTTGCCACTTCTTCATTTTAAACTTGGGCTAATGAAAAATGTTGTGGAGACTATGAATAAAGATTGTGAAGGATTTAAATACTTAAGAGAACTTTTTCCCTAATTAAAGAAGGCATTTTTATTGGTCCTTAAATTAGAAAATTGCTCGCCGATGCTGATTTTAAAGGAACACTAAACATACAGCCACTCAGAGCTTGGAACTCATTTGTAAGCGTAGTCAGGGGATTTTCAGTGAACAAGAAGGATGAGAACTACACGCAACTAGAAGAGAACTTTTAGATTCGTACGAAATGCTTGGTTGCCGTATGTCTTTAAAATTGACTTTCTGTATTCTCATTTAATTTTTTTTTTTTAAATTTGAGTGCGGTAAGCGACGAGCAAGAAGAATGATTTCATGAAGATATCAGGATAATTGAAATTAGTTATCAAGGATGATGCCATTATGGGTGATTACTGTTGGTTGTTAAAGCGAGACGATTTGACCCCCCCCCATAAACAAAAAACAATGAACTGAGCATATATTTTTCAAAAATTATTCTCAATTTTTGTAGATATATCTATGTAAGCCTAATATATGTCATATATACATCACTAATATATAGCAATAAATAGATTAGTAAAATTAACAATAACGTTATTCCTGTCCATAATGTTTTATTAATGTAATAAAAAAACGTTACGTGTTACGACTTTTTGCTTGTCATTTCTGTAATCAGACGGCTTTATTCCAATGGGATATGCGATTAAGATACATGTTGCAAAAAAAATGTTTTTTTTCCGTCAGTGTAATTGCCGAGCGTAGCTTTCTTAGTCTCTGTCGACTCTCGGGTTCAAATCCCAGCTTCAAACCTAACAAAGTTGAAGGGAGTGATTGTGTGTCCGCGTTGTTTCATCAATGTAACCCCCACCCGTGCTGCTCCCGCTTTAGATTTGGGGGTTATCTAATTTATGTGGTGTTTATGTTATGTTAAAAGGGAAGATTTAGAATCTGTAGCCGATTTGCATAATTTTGTTTTACCTGTTACGGTTTAAAGCTTGTTTTTATCAACATTCAGCAGGCTTTAAATTCAAAATTGCTGATAATTTCAGATGTACTTTTTTCAAAAAGCATTCTTATCCATTATCGGGGGATAAGGGATAAGAAATTAAATCACTGATTTTATTTTCACAGATAAATAGATTTGTTCCAGCAGCAGTCAGAAATGATTTCACACTGTCCTTGACATGCGCAAAACTAACTTGGCGTTCCAGCAGACAATAATCGGGGATTTTGTTTAATAGTTCGATGTTCCGGCAAGTCAACTGATTAGTATCTAACTGATTTCAAACAGTTTGAAGAAGTCGCGGATTCTCCACGGATTTTAGCTCGGTCATGCGCAGTTCAAATATAAAATGTCATTTAAAACTATTTGAATTATAAACGTATTTGTGAATAATCTAACATTCTGTGGTAGAATTCGCACCATCTTCTAAAGCTACTGTTTTGGGAAATATAAACACAAGTGATTCAAAATTTATGCAAAAACAGAGCTATAGATTATGTTATTTATAAATATCATGCGGTGAACTGCGATAGTGCGAAAAAAAGCAGAGAAGAAACAAAAATTTCCAAGTTCCAACAGTATAAATTGCCAACTAATTCCCGACTAGTTGATGTTTAGACATGTGCATTCAAAAAGTCTATCAAACCATATGTGATTTTCTGCTAGAACAAATCTAGTAGTAGCACAATACCATTACTTAAGTGTTTTTACAATTTCCGGAAATAAATATCACCATCATTACATTATCACTGCTTATCTAATTATCTCGGTATAAAATTTTATGAGATTGCTTTTCTTTCAGCGTATTAGACACTACAAAGATAGATTTAAAAAGACAGCAAGGAGAGCATCTATATCTCCCAGGTAGTTATGTCACAGAAGGAGGAGAAGGTCCAGATAATGGACCCTGGTCGGAGTGGTCGGAACCAAGTCCCTGTACCAGGACATGTGGAAGAGGTGTTTCCTCACAATATAGGATATGTAGTGAAGGATATACGTGTCAAGGACCAGATAGAAGATATTTTACCTGCAACACACAGGTAAGAGATTATTTGTTTCTTAAGAAATATATTGATAAATTTACAAATACACGTAAATTAATAGTTCGTCAAATTGTTGTCAAATGTTTTGAAACAGACGTTCATAATGTAATGACGTACTATTCTTTACACTTTAGGTCAACTCCTTTAAAACAATGGCGGATTTAAGGGAACGCAGGTGGCGCCCCACCTTAGAGCTTATCGCCCAAGGTGCTAAGTATACGGTGAAGTCGGAATCTAACAGCAAATTTTATCTAAATGATTATTAAAATTAAAAAATTTTCGCCATACATATACAGGAATTTAGATATTAAGATTTTGTTATACATACATACTAACAAAGACCTTATATTGTATATAATATAATAACAGTACTTGAAATATGTAAATATTACTATAAATGTAGTCCTGACAATATCACATTTCGCATTAACGTGTCATCAGCATCAACATTTTTCACGAATACATAACTTCCTCACTTTGAGGGGTGAGAAAGTAAAATAACTGTTTGGTTCTTTAAATATTTATAAAAAACCAAAAATAAATTCCTACTTCCCTCCCAAATTTTAATTCATTATTTGACAATGAGTAAATCTTAACTGCTAGAGATCAACTACTGCCACAAGAATTTATTCTTGTGCTACCGCTACCAGGAATATATAATTTTAAGAATATTTATATTTTAATGGGGACAATGACATCATTACTTCGAGTTATATATACTGTAAAGCTTTTTAAAAATCCACAAAATAGGCTGAAAACTTATAGACATATTCTCATTAATTGCAGCGTAATTTACATTAGAAAATAATTTATTGCATGAATGGTTAGGCAAAAGTTTTTTATTGACCAAAACACATAGACGTATTATAGTTATAATTAAATTCATTGATATAGTGATATGATAAAAACTTACAATATTCTTTGAACTCATGTGAAATCATTAAATACGTTTACTTACAGTCTTGCATACTAACATACCATTATTCAGGATGTGTCCTAAGGAGGTGATTCCTTAGACGATTTTAAAGAAAAAAGTTCCCATGAATATGGGTCTGAAAAGGCTTCAATACAAAGTTATGTTCAAAGTTAAAGAAAAACAAGAAAATTCTTTAATTATCTTTCAATATTGATAGTTTCTTTTTTTGTGGGGATTTCGGTCGGTATAACTAATTTCATTTTTTTCTAACGTTTCGGTTTATTACACCATCATCAGAGAAACTATTAATTATTAGGAATTTGTTTTAAAATTTTATTACATGTTTGGTTGTCTGTTTTAACGCAACTCTCAGTTGCAACAATCAGTTGCGTTAAAACAGACAACCAAACAACATGTAATAAAATTTTAAAACAAATTCCTAATAATTAATAGTTTCTCTGATGATGGTGTAATAAACCAAACGTTAGAAAAAAATTAAATTAGTTATACCTGACCGAAATCCCCGGAAAAAAAGAAACTCTCAATATTAATTGATATTAACGGTCAAGAAAAGAATATATATATATATATATATATATATATATATATATATATATATATATATATATATATATATATATATATATATATATATATATATATATATATATATATATATATATATATATATATATATATATATATATATATATATATATATATATATATATATATATATATATATATATATATATATATATATATATATATATATATATATATATATATATATATATATATATATATATATATATATATATATATATATATATATATATATATATATATATATATATATATATATATATATATATATATATATATATATATATATATATATATATATATATATATATATATATATATTAGGAATTGACAAATGATATTGGCTATCGATCTATCATGATTTGAAGGTGTAATTCAATGCAGGTCGGGGTATTTGCCCGCTGAGTAGTTGTTTCCTTCAAATCATATTTAATCACATTAGTTTAATCCACTAGGGCTAGGGGTCGCCGCTCTCGGTACTTGCTGTGATGCGAAGTCGCTATCCGCCACAGAGACATCGAGGATGTCGGTCGGATAGTAGCATTCAGACCATATGAGAAGTTTCATACCTCTCACCACTATTCACTTCACCATAGTTAGTATATAACTAGCAGGTTGGCCACTATCATTTGTCTGTTCCATAACCTATGGCATACTGAAGAGAACAAATAAGTTCGAAATCGATCTATGTCTGGTTAGGAATTGACAAATGATATTGGCTATCGATCTATCATGATTTGAAGGTGTAATTCAATGCAGGTCGGGGTATTTGCCCGCTGAGTAGTTGTTTCCTTCAAATCATATTTAATCACATTAGTTTAGTCCACCTGGGCTAGGGGTCGCCGCTCTCGGTACTTGCTGTGATGCAAGTCGCTATCCGCCACAGAGACATCGAGGATGTCGGTCGGATAGTAGCATTCAGACCATATGAGAAGTTTCTCATACCTCTCACCACTATTCACTTCACAATAGTTAGTATATAACTAGCAGGTTGGCCACTATCATTTGTCTGTTCCATAACCTATGGCATACTGAAGAGAACAAATAAGTTCGAAATCGATCTATGTCTGGTTAGGAATTGACAAATGATATTGGCTATCGATCTATCATGATTTGAAGGTGTAATTCAATGCAGGTCGGGGTATTTGCCCGCTGAGTAGTTGTTTCCTTCAAATCATATTTAATCATTATATATATATATATATATATATATATATATATATATATATATATATATATATATATATATATATATATATATATATATATATATATATATATATATATATATATATATATATATATATATATATGTATATATATATATATGTATATGTTAAATTCGTTTTCCGGGTATACTCCCGCGTAGGTGATAGGTCCCGAGAGGGACCGTGGTTGTCTGAACGACGTTTCGGCAGTCTCATCTGCCATCGTCAGGTTCTAACGGATAACTGCTTACTGCAGGCTTCTGGTAACTCGAACTGTTCGAGTTACCAGAAGCCGCAGTAAGCAATAATCTGTTAGAACCTGAAGATGGCAGATGAGATTCTGCCGAAACGTCGTTCAGACAACCACGGTCCCTCTTCGGGGACCCTATCACCGTACGCGGGAGTATACCCGGAAACGAATTTAACATTCACCACCCGCGAAAACCTGAAAAACAACATATATGTATATATATATATATATATACATATATATATATACATATATATATACATATATATATATATATATATATATATATATATACATATATATATATATACATATATATAATTACCTTTCATAATTTTTAATTGAATAATAATGTTATAATGTTAGTCTGTTAGTAATGTTAAGTTTATCTACGTCAGGTATGCATTTGATCGCGAATAACATTCAAAATCAAATTTAGACAATTTTATTATTATAAAGGGCGCCGTACTTTAGTTTTTATCGATTTTGTAAAAGCTACTACTCCTACGAAGAAAATGCAAGAGACCAAAAAACTTTCCTTTTAAATTTTCTTCATATCTTTGTCAATTTTCAAATTTGTCCATATTAAACAAAGTTATCTTAGGAAAATTTTCGGCGGTTCCCTGTACACACATCTTCAGAATAAAACTTGTGTTCAAATTAAATAAAGTTGTAGCCTCCAGCAGCTACTGGTCAAATTCGAAAATGACCGATGTAAGTCAAGCCATTTTAAAAAATGTGCCAAAAAACTTTATGTGTTGTGGTTATGGCCCTTCAAAGTTAACTTTGAATGGCCATAACCATAACTCTGCAGGGAAGCATTTCCGGACCTATGTTTAAAATCGTCCAAGGAACATCCTTTTTGATTGTCACAACTTAGCAAAAATAAACTAATACTAAAAAAAGTAAGCAGTTCAACGCACAGACAAGAAAATTAAAAAACGTCAACTGTTTTCTAAATTGTGTTAAAATTGTTAGTATTTTATTATTAATAATACTAATGTAACTGTAAAATGTATCAGTCCATCCATAATTTGAAGTATACAAGCACAAGGATTCCTAATGTTTCCTCCAACTATAATAAAATTAGTTTATTGACCTCCATTACATCTTGTTTTTTATCTGGATCATGTACAATCACCCCTTAATAAAATTTAAATGAAGAAAGACTTTCGTCGACAAAGGTACGCCGAATAGGAATTTAAGATCATTTAGTTGATTTCTCAGCGTGTTGTGATGATAGGGGACTAATAGGTCATTAATTTCGAGACCGCCCCTGATGCAAATAATTCATTATAGTATTGGTAATCAGTACAAACCATAGTTTTATTAATAAGTACAACTACCCATTCGAGAATACTTATCTTACTGCTTGATATGGTATTACGTGAGCTCATAGCCACTGTAATATAATATAAATATATTCTATCGATAAGAGAGTCGTATTAGGTATTCCATTTCTCACAATTTTGTTTAAAACGTGGGTTAAAACACTTATTTACTGATTTGCAGTTTGCAGTTACATTTCAACATTCTCCATTTCTAAACAAAGAAAATAAGCCTTATATCGTGTAATGCCATATCGTGTGTGCTTCTCATATATGAATCACATATTTCAGAAACCTCATAAGTGACGTTTTAACTAAAATCATAGTTATATCAGTTATGTAGTATAATAGATATTTTATCCATATACTGCAAAAAACTTGCCATTGTTCGATTTCATACTGCAGCAAATTAGAAATTTCATTTATAATTTGTTGAAATGAGATGAAAGAAGGTTATTCTAGATGCGGTTCGGACTCCACAATAAACTGTACGGTATCGTCTCTCTTTACGTTACACAAAATCCTAGGGTTTTCAGAAGGTTATTTCAGCGGTTAGGGAAATATTTTTTTCTAGAAAAATTTTTGCATATTAAACGTTTCACTGTATTTATAATAATAGAAAAATATGATACAAAAACTTGTCTGTTCTAAATCATTGATTTTACATAATATTTACTATTTTTTTACCATGTAATTCAAAAACCCCGTAAGTACAGAAACAAAGTTTCCTTATAAAACTAACAACAAAAAATTTTGATCTTCCAGAATAAAATCAATTGTTAGAAAACCTCATATCAAAAATAAAATTATTAAAATTGTAAAAAATGACAACAGTTGGTTGCAAATTAGTTTTTTCATCCATCTTGAAAAATAACGTTCAGTGTATTTATAGGGTTTCTGAAATATATGATTCATATGTATTTTTATCTTTATTTACCATCATAACGGTGATTTAAGTATATGATTTTCTTTGCGATTTTCTCGTACCACATTTGAAAATTTCGATCACATACAAGTGTTCAAGTAGTTTTTGTCTAAATGCTTTTGAGACTTATCTCCAAATATAGAGAACTGTAGTTTATTTATAAAATCACCTGTTTTTTTAATGTTAGAGACTATCTGTAGGTAAAAATTTATTTTGTTTGTCATTTTTACTTTCTTATCCTAATATATGTGTGTATCCGCGATAACTTAAAAAATACTAATGGAAGACTTTACAAATTTGGCAGTTAAGATTGTCAACAACATTTTAAGTGAACATGGTACCACCAGACATAATGAAAGAAAGAAGAAAAAAGGTACAATTTCGGGGAAAAAATTTTAAAAATTTGTATTGCATTTCTGGACAAATCTCGACGAATTATAATGAAAAAACATAACTTTATGAAAAAAAATCTGTCCGCATGTCTGTAGTATCGCGATAGCAAACACAGTTTTTGAGATAAAGCTTTCAAATTTAGTACACTTGTTCTAAAGGCAAAAGACAATGAAAAATTCGGTGATGAGCAAAATTGGGCAGCTGAAAGGGGGTCCACGGGACCCAAACTTTTTTGTATTTGACTACAAAAAAAAATCTTGATAAAAGATTATAAATCATGTCTACTATATCAAGCGAATATATTTTCCAAGTACTTAAATAAAGCTGATGTAAACTGAAATAATTTACACATTTGGCCTCATAAAATGGGGTTAGGATAAATTTAACAGTTTGACGTTTGAAAGGTCTATTTAGTTACAAAAATGTCAATGTCAGCAATAAAAAAATTATTAAAATATATGACATAAATTATTATTGATAGTATCGAAAGACGCTGATAATTAGTTATTTAAAAATTTTAATGAAACATTTCAAGATACGCTATTAAAATTCAATTGAGGTAAGTGAAGAATTAAATAGAATGATTTTTTTAGATCAGGATGATATATACTGGGTGTTATGTGCTGGCCAGATATTTTAATTAAAAATTTTTAATTCGCATATTTGTTGTATTCAACAAGGCAACGTGAATATTTTCAAAAATGTCGTAAACCTGTTTATAAATTTAATGACATTTTTCTAGTAACAGGTGTTTTTATATATTTTTCTTTTTTCGTAACTAGTATGTAAAATTCAATACGTTTTAAAACGATAGTTTCCGATATTAGAAACAAGCGGGAAAATTAAAAGTTGATAAATTTGTTTTAGAAAATACGGAAAAATTACATGTAATAATACTACGATCATATGGTGAAAATCATGCCTTATGTAGTGTAACCTACTTGAGTGCGGGATAACCCCATAAAATTTGTATTTATCGTCCGATGGTAAACTTTTTTTGAATTGTAGAGCGCGAAAAGTGTCACAGCTTTTTTCACTAAAACTAAGGCCCACTACGTAATTTTTTGGGGGTGAAAATTCAAGAAATCGTATTAGCAATTTTTTTTGCAAAAAATCTGAGTACTCATTTGATTAAGCGCGTCCTGAAATGAGTGTGGGCTAGCCTGAAGCAGACTAAGCAAGACAGACATTTGCTATTATTATTAGTATTTTCCATTGCTTATGGTATACTGATAAGAACATAACAAGTTCGAAACCGGTCTATGTCTAGTAAGGAATTGATAAATGATCTTAGCTACCAAACAATACTTGCAGGTTTTGAAATTTTACTGACTTTAATGGATACAGTGTAGAACAACTCCTCACAATACAAGGGAGCCTCTTTGTCTGTGGTGACTATAATATTGATTTTGCCGCAACCGCTAATAAAAAATGTATTTTAACATAAAACCTATTTGAATCATATGGGTTTCACCAATGTATATATGACTACACAAGAACCACAGCGCAATCTGAGACAATAATTGACAATATATTCACCAATAACTTCTAAGGTGCTTCGTACATACTTTTCTGATCCGACGCGCATAAACGAAATTAAAGTACAGAACATATGGGTACATATGTATATATACGAAAATACACTGCTGAAAATACAGAATATTTTATAAAACTTGCATCTGAGGAAATCTGGAAAGATATTGAAACTGAGCTCGTTAATAAAAAAATGTACGGTATTTTTTAACAAAATCTTTATATTTTTAATCAGGCATTTCCAAAACTTAAAGCCAAAATTAACCACAGCAACAATAAAAATAATTGGATAACCAAAGAAATTCTCGCCCATGCAAATTTATTAAGAAATGTTAACGAAAGAAACAGTTTACTTAAAAGAAAAAAATACAAAGTACTAAAAGAAACACGAAAATTTAATTAAAAATAGCGAAATCTCACAATGATAGAGTGATGAATAATTCTAATAATAAATGAAAAACTGCGTGGGCTATCATTAAATCGGAAGTAAATTTAAAGACAGCCTCTAGTAAATGTAAATCCATTAGAGATTCTGATAATATTGTCACTGACAGTTTACAGCATACAATCACTAAACATACAAAAAATAGATACTAACGCTCCTCTCAAAGTACCGTTACAGGAAAATTCCATATTTCTATACCCTACCACTCCGTCCAAAGTTGCTAACATAATAAAAGAAGTAACCCAGAAAAGCTCGTGCGGTTCTGATGACATACCTTGCTCTATTTTAAAAAATATTGTGAGTATAATATCAGTACCTCATAAATATATCTTTTATCCATAGTGTTTTCCCCGAAGAACTGAAAATTTGCAAAAGTAATAGCAATTCATAAGAATGGTGACTCTGAGCAAACATGTAACTATCGGCCTATGTCGTTATTGTCGGTGTTTTCCAAATTATATGAAAAATTTTTTTATTCGCAACTAGTATCATTTTTCAATAGAAACAATATCTTAAGCAACAATCAATTTGGATTCCGACAATGCCAATCAACTCAAGATGCGACTTATCATTTCTATGCTTATTTCTTAAATACGATTGAAAAATAAATAAAGCAATTACTATTTTATGACTTAACTAAAGCCTTTGACACCCTGAACCACCAGCTCGTACTCAGCAAACTTTACAGATGTGGAGGTCCAGCACATAATTGGTTGAACTCGTATTTATCAAACCGAGTACAGTATGTCTTAAAAAACGTGAACTATACACAAGCCGAGTCGTCTAAATTAAATATTAATACGGGAGTACCTCATGGTAGTGTCCTAGGGCCTCTACTTTTCATTATTTTCGTGAATGGCATAGCTTCTAATGTCAGTCACCAACATTTAACTCAATTTGCAAATGATACCTCAGTCACTCTAAGTAATGACACGTTTCTTTCTTTACAAAACCAGGCCCAGAATTCCATAAATGACATGAATTTATGGTACAGTAATAATGGGTTGGCGTTAAATAGTTCTAAGACGCACACTGTACTGTTCACTAGTAGAGGACATAACGCTGACAAAAGCATGTTAATTAAAATTAACGGTAACTCAATAATTCAATCTGATAAAGTTAAATTCCTAGGAGTCACTATAGACTCAAATTGCACTTGGACCACACATATATTCCAACTTTGTAGCAAGCTCTCTTCATTGTATTTTGTTGTCAGACATCTGATGTTCTCTGTCAGTCAGTAGTAATATATTTTTATTATGCGTTTGTATAATCCAGGCTAAATTATTTCATTTGGTGCTGAGGCAATGATACTGCCGTTTCAGACCTTTTGATTATACAAAAAAAATTATCAGAATCATTTCTAAAGTGCCTAGTCAAATTTCGTGTAAGGAGTTATTTAAGAACCTACGTATACTGACAGTTCCATCGTTGTATATTTTTGCGTGCTGTGTTTATGTAAAACAAAATACAAATACACAAGTTTCCCCGGTGTAAAGTTAAAAACTTTTATAAAACACCTCAGGCAGAAAACTTGTTCATTGATTTTTGTCGATTAGTTCAAACTTTCAATGGACCTCATATTATGGCATCCACACTTTATAATCACCTACCTCCAAGTTTAAAATCAATAAACAAGTTAAGAAAATTAAAAGAAAGCCTAAAGGAATTTTTATTAAAATACAGTTTTTGTACTTTTTCCGAATTTGAGAACTGTGACTGGATGTAATTATGTTTAGTTACGTCTACTAAATGTTGCGTTTATTTATTTATTTATTTATTTATTTAGTCTAGTAAGTAGTTTATATTGACAATACCCATACATGTAAATATGTCCAGTTGGTAATAAACATTACATTACATTACATAGGTTTAATTCAACGTAAGTCGGGGCTTTTGTCCGCTGAGTAGTTGTTTCCTGTAAATCGTATTCAGTATATAGTTTGGCCCATCAGGGTTAGAGGTCGCAGCTCTTGGTACCTGCTTTGCAGGTCGCTATCAGTCACTAAGACATCAATGATGTCTGACGGGTAGTAGCACTGGCCACCAGAAGGATACACTTATCACTCACTATGTCTGTCTTGCTTTGTCTGCTTCAGGCTAGCATGGTTTGCTATTATTATTTGTCTTTTCACTATTTTCCATTACTTATGGCATACTGACGAGAACATAACACATTCGAAACCGGTCTATGTCTAGTGAGGAATTGGCAAATGATCTTAGCTACCAAATAAGACTTGCAGGTTTAATTCAATGCAGGTCGGGGATGTGTCCACTGAGTAGTTGTTTCCTGTAAATCTTTTTCAACACATGAACTTATTTCTTCTGATGAAGAAATGGAATAAAAAGTGTAAAACAACTGAAATATCACAAAGTGACTTAAAGGCGTTAGTCCTGTCAGATTACAGCCTGTGTACGAGAATATGAGTTAAATAGTGGTGTAATTATGGAACAATTAAGTGTGAGAGACAAAATTGAACTTGTGCGTTTTGTTGGTGATAATGTTCTTTCGGCCAGAGATGCTGCCAGAGAATTTAATAACAGATATTCCGAAGAGTGAACAGCAGTACTGTACACAGCATAAAAGTTTTTAACGAACAGATACTCTATCAAAGCATATTCTTAAAAACAGAGTAAATATTTAAATTGGAATGTTTTCAGAATAATCCTCATTCTACCTTGAGAATGGCTAGTCTAGACTAAAATATCCCTGGAGAAAATAGTAGAGCGTGCCTTGCAAAAAATAAAATTAAGCCATTTATGCCAAAAGGTTTACTTACTCTGGAACCCCGGTTCCAGAGATGAGGAAAAAAGATGGAAGGAAGAATATCTGGGACTTTTTGAAAGACATTTTTCAGTTATGTTTACTACAAATGGAGTTGTGTCGTCCCAAAATTTACGATACTGAGCTGCCGAAAATCCGGATTGGGTCATAAACGCAAAGAGGCAGTATTCACGTGAAATAAACGTGTGGTGCGGATTACTTGATAATAGGATTATTGGTCCGTTTTTCTTTGAGGGTAATTTGAATGTAAATCTGTTTTTGGACTTTCTAAGAAATGAGTTTTGGGATGCACTACATGACTTACCAGATCAGGCTCACCTGAATTTGTAGTTTCAATTAGATGGGTTTTCTGTGCATAATGCAGCAGTAGTAAGGGAATGACTGATTGAAAATTTTGAAAAATTGGTGGATGGGTCGAAATAGTCCTCTTATTGAGTGGTCGCCAGATCCCTGGACTTGACGCCACTCGACTGTTTGGGTACAGTAAAGCAAATACTTTATAAGTCAAGACCGCAGTAGTAGAAGAACTGTACGCTAGAATAAATGAATCATGTACAGATATTACCCCAGAACAACTGAGAAAAGTAACCATAAACGTACGAAAAAAGGTATGATAAATGCAGTGAAATAAACAACAGACTGGTGGAAGCAACAAGAATTTGAATATCGTTTATTTCCTTTTCTAGCATTTCAATAATTTTGTTGAATGCTATTACCAATAAAAAGAGTTGTTTTCAGTTGTTTTTAATTTTTATTCCCTGGATTTCCTTGATTAGAAGAAATAAATTCATAAGAACAATGTGATTTTTAATTTAGCCACAAAATTATTAAATTGCAATATTTTTTTGAAATTTGTTACAGGCCCATTTCAGCGGGAGCTTCATTCAGTGGCGTACTCAGATTTTTTGTAAAAAAAATCGCTAATACGATTTCTTGCATTTTCACTTACAAGTGAATCACACTGTATTTATTATAAAATTACATTTAAATTTTGTTTGGCTACCTTGTGGAGTGATTAAGAAAGTTAAAAGTCAAGTGTAACATCCGGTGTATAGGCAAACCAAATTGTATTTGGAAACACATATAATAATGCAGAAGAGAACTTTTTTAAAACATTTTTTTTAAATATTTAGATTAAGTACTTATTTATTTCATCAATAAGACTTTTTACAAATGAAAAAATGAGGTTAATTATATCATTGAGATAGAGATGTGAAACGAAACATTTTTAAAGTAGTTTGCTAACAGTCTTTTAACACTTAACGAATATCTGTTATATATTAAGGAAGAGTAGTAATATCTTAGTGTCTCTAGTATAAACATTGCAAATTCTCATTATAAGATTTGTTTGTTTAATTCTTTTTACAGTAACCGACAAAAGTTTGTTATCCCCAGTGATCAATTTTATTTAACATGCATCAGATTTATAATTAGAATTTGTTAATTAAGTTGGATAGTTTAAATAAACTCAATTTTATGGAGACTATAAGTTCATGTAACAGACACCATATAATTTTACTTGCATGTCCTACGCAAATAAATACGATGATATGGCAGAAGTTTATGATAAAATAAATAACATTTAAACTACATTTTGATTGTCTGCAAAAAAATCTCGTAGAACATATGGTGTATTATTATTTTTTAACACTGACGTGGTTTTCCACATAACAGCAAAACTCCATATACTGCACTCAACGCGCGCTTCACCAATCAAGTTGGCATCAACTGGAGATGATTAAAACTAACCTTACGCTAACAATATATCCTATTTATACTCTGTCACTATTCACACCATTACACAGTGATTTAAAGACAGTTAATTTTGGCCAAAAATATAAAACGTTAAAGTTTACGATTTTGACTGAAGAAAGACATAATTTTGGATGAAAATAAGATATTTTATAAATATATCGAATATTGATGAAACTATTAACCCTTGTAAGTGTACGAAAATACACATTTTTTAATTATTTTTTTTTTTTCCAATTTTTAATAAATATGAAATACCAAAATTATTTTTAAAATGTTTAATAATATACATTTAGTCCAGTCACATTAGAGGTTTCACTTCGGAATGAGAGATAATAAGCTGTAAACTTGTATAAACCTTTATTTTTGGCGTTCTAAAAGTTGTCTCAAAAGTCTCATAAAATCTCGTGTCCGCGTCTTAAGATATTCAAGGTCAAAGGTCACAAAAATCGGTTTTTTTGTAAATATCTCGCTTCCTATGGTTTTAATGCCATTTGCATTTATTATAAAAATTGTAGAGAATAAAATTCTCTACAACTTTTTGTCCCAGATATTTTTTTATATACTCAACCATTTTTGAGATAGAGAGCGGAGAGCGCCGCGCTTGCCTATTCACAGCATAATGCAAGGTCAACCGTAAGTCCCGGTAAATACGCCGTATAAATTCTATAAATCATTAAAAAATATATAATTATGAATAATTTGCATTGTTTATTAATTAATACATTATATTTAATGATATTTTTCATTTATCGAATATATATTTGTTTAATATTACTTACCTTTCCGTGTAATCAAAAAATTGTTGAGTGGAATACTTTAAGTATATTTTAATTATATTCTAATATATATGTTAATTATATTTTAAGTAGAAAAAGAATAGAGTAAATACATCTTAATTATATCTTTATTTAGAAATACTTTTTCATATATTTATTACAGTTGAAGTTCAAATGTGGGGAAGTTTTTAAAAAAGTTTTATAATTAGAAGGACTTGAGTCTTAATTTTCTTCTTCTTCTTCATCATCATCTTCCGGTCGCTCGAAAATTTCCAATTCAATATCATCATTATCGTTGTCAAGGATATTTGTGTCTAGATCTTCGAGACTTTCGGGGTCAAATGTACTATCTACATCGAGATCGCTTTGAGACGGTGAAGCATTGAGGCATGCTTGCCCATTACACTGGCCACAAGCTAAAGAACATTGGCAACCCCGATTTCCTGCATCCGCAGCGTGAACTACAACCATTCTTGCAGTTGATTACACGGAAAGGTAAGTAATATTAAACAAATATATATTCGATAAATGAAAAAATGTTATTAAATATAATGTATTAATTAATAAACAATGCAAATTATTCATAATTATATATTTTCTTATGATTTATGGACTTTATACGGCGTATTATTTACCGGGACTTACGGTCGACCTTGAATTATGCTGTGAATAGGTAAGCGCGGCGCACTTTTCGCCCTCTATCTCAAAAACGGTTGAGTATATAAAAAAATATTTGGAACAAAAGTTGTAGAGAATTTTATTCTCTACAATTTTTATAATAAACGCAAATGGCATTAAAACCATAGGAAGCGAGATATTTGCAAAAAATCGCTTTTTGTGACCTTTGATCTTGAATATCATAAGACGCGGACACGAGATTTTATGAGACTTTTGAGACAACTTTTAGAACGCCAAAATAAAGGTTTATACAAGTTTACAGCTTATTATCTCTCATTCCGAGGTTGACCATCTTCTTTGGCTTAAGTGACTGGATTGACTGTATAATAGTTACTATTTACATAACAATAACGGAAGGTGATTCTTTACTGGGCGAGAGCCAGCGAATCCTGGAGCCGGCGAGCCCAGCAAAAGACACTTTCCGGGTGAGTTGCGTAACTGGCTTACAATATTTTTTCTGCAACAATTTTAACTACTCTCAAAACACGTTTTAACCTGAAATCTTAGGTACCTACCATATTGTCAACGAAAAGTGACATAAGGGATCAGTAAAACTTTACCAATCCTTTATGTTACGTTACCGGGCTAGGTTAATAAAGATGTATTTTCTACTCAAAAAATTTACCAAAAACAATTAACTTTGTGGAAGGTTGCAGAAACAATATATAAATATATAAACACATTTATTAATTTTTTATATAATACACAAAATCAATTTGATGTCAAATTTAGTAAAAAACAAACACAATAATAAGATTAAAGTTCATCTTCTGATGCGTTATCTTCATCTACTTGTAATGTACGGATCAGAACTTACTAAAAGTCTAGATTCGTTTTAATTCTCGAAATTTTTCTGATAGAAAATTTGATATCCTGGTCGACCTCGAGCTTGATGTGTTGATGTAGATATTTCCAAATAATTCTTAGTGTGTTCATAAAGTACACTACTCAATAATGTTTTATTTCATGCAAGAAATCAAATTTTGCCGCCCAGATTGGCCCCATTTTGATGCGAATTTAAAGCAAATATTACGAATTGTTTCGAGAAGTGCACTCCGCTCTGCATTATTGACTTCTTCCGAAAAACCCATAATTTTACAGACATTTTTTGACGAACAATATGCGTTTTGCGTTATAATTTTTTTTTTTTTTTTAGAAAATACATTATAATATTTTGTAAAATCAGCCCCATGTACCTGCTTTCTTCAGATATGTTTTTCTAACAAAAAAGTGGCTAAAAGCAAAATATGACATGCTCCTAAACAACATACTTGAAGCTTTAAAATCAGTACTCAAAAATTTCGGACTAATGTGGACATTTTTTTATAACTCAAATAAAAAATTTAAATAAGAAAAACAATTCACTCGTGCAAGAAGTTAATTAAAATTTTAACACAGGAAAACTGATTAACGTATTTACAAAATATCGTAAGCACATTAAAATACATATATCTTCAGCTTTCTTTTGAATTGTTACTCAAGTACTTGCACGTCCAAAATTCAGAGAAATGCAACATAATGGAAAGGGATTATTTTACCATTACTTGCACAATAGAAAGCAGTTAAAGATCTTCGCTGTTTAAAGGTTTATATATGATTGAATAAATTTTTATAGTGACAAATATTTACATATCTGAGTACTGTAATTGTCCTACTAGCATTTCCATATAATTTGGTTTGATTCCAGGAAAGTTGTTTTTGTTTATTTTTGGTCAAAATTAATCGTTTTTGAAATACTGTGCATTATTACACTTTATAATTTCCTTGCTTTCAAGTGCATCCAGCTGTCTATACTCCATTCATCTAATATGAGCACATAAAAAATTCGAGCATAGGCGCGCAGTATTACATAAATAAATTGTCTGTATTTATATAATGCACCGCGCCTATGCTGGACTACTATGCACGACTGAAGGTCGACAAAGGGTCGCTTGAGAGCCTAGGTAAATAATTTTTTATGTGCCTATATTAGATCAATGGAGTATAGTATTTTTTATATTTATAATTAATCTTAAACTCCTACTATCTATCTCAAACGCATGTTGGGCAACACTGGATTTATCTATTCTACCATATTTAAAATGAGCCATATGGTCCTTGAAACTAGTTTAAATTGATCGTCTATGTCCAATATACTTTTGATTAAAGTCCATTAAGCTAATTTCGTCAATCCCCACCTTTTCGCTTGTTTCAGTTTTGTCTTTTGGATCGCCTAAAGTTGTAATTTATTTCCCGATGAATGAACCACTGTCATACTTATCGTTAAAAATCTTACCAATGCCACGGGTGAATCAATAATTGTATGGAATCGATACAAATTTCCGATTTTCTCTTTCATTTTGAAAGGTTCAGGAGTTTCGAAGTGTCTTTAAATTTACATTTCATAATTATTTTATAAGCCAAACGTAAAGAATATCCACTCACAACTATATCTAATGCCTTTAATTCTTTCAGATCAGGGACTGCTCTGGCGTTTACGCCGCCCCGGACACAAAACAAATTGCCGCCCCTTTTAAAATTATATTATACAGTATAAATTAAAATAAAATAGAGTTGCAGTGCCTATAGATATCTAGTTGTTATATTTTAAAAATATTTACTTAGTTTTAAATATACAGTGTGCAATTTTACCGCTATTACGATTTAGATTTTTTTCTCACTTATACCTAAAACCTAAATAGAAAACAAAAGTTAGATACATAGAACCACAGTAATACATTGCCTGTTTGAGTTATAATCAGAAGTATATTTTTTTTCTCACTTTTAATTCTGCAAATTTTTTTAATACCTAAATAATAAGTTTATTTGATCAGCAATTTCATATTCAATTGCTAAAATGGCCAAGCCGTTTAGTTGATTTTGCGTCGTAGTTGAGCGTAAAAAGGTTTTGATTAATTTTAATTTGGAAAAACTTCTTTCTCCACTTGCTACTGATATTGGAATAGTCAGTAGTATTCCTAAGGCAATATTAAGATTTGGAGCAAAATTTAGCATTGTTATTATTTTAAGACCATCACTAGACTTTCTTTTTTGCCCAAAAGTGCACAAACTGCAGACATTTCCTCTACTAATCCTAGAGCGTTAATGTCAGCTGATTCACCATCAGACAAAATATTCTCCAATTCTTTATCAGTGTCTCTTTAGGCATGGTTTTCAAATCATATATATTATATATTGATTGAAAATGGTTACTATGGTGATTCAGTTGTTCAAATCGACTATCTAGTGCGTTTAATGCTTAGCAAGTAGAAGAAAAATTCTATTTTGCATTTTTCTTTGGGATCTTCGATTGGTTCGTCCCTTGCCTCATAAAAAAAGTTGGCCTTTTTTCTTCATTCGCGGTGTCGCGTCGCGGCGTTGTTGAATCAAAATTGGCTTCAATGTTAATTTCATCAGCCAATTCTCTTGCGTCAACAATAATTTCATTGAAAGACATCTGATCGAAGATTTTTAAAGAAAATGTTTGCACTTCTCTAGAAGAAATGCTTTTTCAAATCAAAATATTTTTGTTTGCATAAGCTTGCTTATAGGATTAATACAGTTTAAAATTTTATACCATATGACTATTGAATATTAAATTGTTTAATGCCACTTAGCAAATCCGAAGCTTCGTCTGCTATTGAGATATCGATGTCTTGGTTTTCATAAATAGTAAAGCGTCGTATATTTCACCAAGTTGAAATCTTAAGGGAGTTAAAGCTTCTATCCTGCTTTCCCATCGAGTGTCACTCAAAGATTTTAATGTTAATTCTTGGACAAGTTTTAAAAATAATGCCCATCAAAAAGTAGAAGAAAAAATAAATGTATTTTTTGGGCCATATTAAAAAAATTGGCTGCTTCCAAGGATGCTTTTGCCATATCATTTACCACTAGATTGAGCGAGTGGCTACTACACGGAACGTAGAATGCTCGTAGATATAAATTCCTAATTCTAGATTGCACTCCTGCATTGTTGCCCCTTATGTTAGCCACGTTATCATTTCCCTGCCCTCTTATATCTTGCACATCAAGTCCCATTTCATGAAGCTCTTCAATTATAATTTCATATAGTTATCTTCCTGTAGATCTTTCCATAGGTAAGAAACCTAAAAAAGCTTTCGTAGATTTTTATTTCGACACCGTTTGAATCAGAATCAGACTTATTGATGGAAACATATCTAATTATCATGGTCATTTGCACCACCTTACTAACGTCAGGAGTGCAATCTAATATTATGGAATAGTATTTCGCTTTTTTATTTCAGCAATAATATGTGATTTTACACTTTCGTGAAGCAAGTCTATTATCTCGTTTTGAATGTTTTTTCCAAGATAGTGAGCTTCGGTTTCCTCTTTTTTAAGCACTCTACGCACGTGTTACTTCATGATGGGTTCAAATTCAGATAGCAATTCAACTATTTTTAAAAAGTTGCCATTATTATGCTCAAACAGCTTGTCGCTTGTACCTTGAAAAGCTAAAGAACTTTTACCAAGCATTTTAGTAATTGCTACAATCCTTAGAAGCACCTCGTACCAGTGATTAGTTTCAGCGTTAATAACTCTTTGGGCAGCTGCATCTATAGTTGTACAACACTTTAACCTTTGACTGAGTTCTAGCCAGGATTTTTGAGCCTGAATATGATTTTTTAGAAATTTCGTGATCCTTTAAAGTTTCAACGATGTGCTTCCAGCTTTTAAAACCTTCTTTTGAAAGGGAACTTGACACACGGCCGTAAATTTTGCAGCAAAAGCAATATATGCAGTTTTTTGAAGTGGAGTACACTAGCCAGTCTCTTATAACTTGCTCTCCATTTCTTAAAATTCGAGAATAGTAATTTGCGCTAAATTTTCAACCAGTGCCATCATGAGGAAATTTGTAATCAAACAATGGTTTAAGTGAACCTTGTCGTACTAAAAAACTTCTTTCAGCATCTCCTAAAATTCTGGGCCACAATGCTGGATCTGTACCTAAAGTTTGTAGAGTGCATTCCGTGGGTGGTAGAGTGGGGTCAGTTTGTAGAGGTAAAGTGCTACTAGTGCTAGCCAGGGTGCCTTCTGTAAGTTTCAAGGCGGTGTAAGTTGGTAGGGTGCTTTCATTTGGTGACAAAGTTGGTTTAAAAATAGCGTGTATTGATTGGTCTTGGTCACCAACACTCTCTGATGATTCCATGTATTTCTTTTTATCTGAATTTTTGGAGATATTTGTTTTGGTACTAATGGTACTACCGGACCTACCCTGTAAATAATTATGCAGAGTACCAGCATGTTTTTGCTTTTGGGTTTCCTTCTCTAGCCTTCGCTTTTTGTACTGATGCCCGGACAATTTTCTTTGCGCGTCAGACATTCTAAAACAATAAATTAAACAATGCAAAATACGCTAGTTCTACCTCAAGCGCATGCTGGGTAACACTAGACATAGCTATTCTACCATATTTAAAACGAGCCATATGGTCCTTAAAACTAGTTTGAATTGATCATCTAATATGTCCAATATACTTTTGATTAAGCTAATTTCGTCCCCAACTTTTCGTTTGTTTCAGTTTTGTCTTTTGGATTGCCTAAAAGTTGTTGCAGTTTATTTTCCGATGAATGAACCACTGTCATATGTATTGTTAAAAATCATACCAATGCCACGGATGAATCAATGATTGTATGGAATGGATACAAATTTCGGATTTTCTCTTTAATTTTGAAAGGTTGAGGAGTTTCGAAGTGTCTCTTTAAATTTAGTATAGTTATTTTATAAGCTAAACGTACAGAATATCCACTCACAACTATATCTAATGCCTTTAAATGTTTCGGTCGGATATTTTAAGATATTTCGTGAGAGGTACTTTAATGCTGTCTGTACATTATACATAAATAGAGATAGTGTTAGTTTTTAAGACAATTAATAAAACAATTAGTTAACGGTAATGGTAGTAAGTGTATTCTTATTATTTTTGTATAGTAATAATCAAAAACTATAGTCCCGACTATGAACAAATTAAATGCAAAGTAAATTTAGTATGTAATGCAGTGATTTTGCTACTTATTGATCGACTACGTTATAAGATCAAAAATTGAAGTCCTTGCGGCGACATATTTCTGTCGTACTTACGTATCTGCGTATTTGTGGTGATGTCATATCAACGTCATCTTTTTACTCTCTATATAGGGGCGTCAATGTGATATTCCTCTGATGCTATAATTCATGACAGAATAATTGATAATTGCAGATTAAAAATTCAACTATACTTCTTGTGAATAGGTTCAGTCAAGAGTATATTAAAAGATGAAATTTCAAGAAAAAAATTAAATTTTATCTTTTTGATTTAGTTAAAATTTCAAGTTAAAAAATTATTGTGGCCCTTCAAAGCTTTCGTAGCTTAATACCCAAAGGCGGTGAGAGGAAATATTTATAGATTGCAACATTTCTTATAAAATTGATATTTATAAAACACAGAAAAATGCTACACAAGATGTACATATATTTAATTTTCAATTGAAGCAAAATTATCGTCTTAATAAATTTAATCAAATAAACAATTCGTTTTAATTATATCTTCTTTAGCAAGTAATTACTTTTGTTTTGGTAAAACCAGAAAATAATTGTAAGGCTGACAGTGGTAAAGAGACAATTTATTATTATTACTTTTTAGTTCCTTTCAATATTAATCAATTTTGATACGTGATTAAATTCAATTAGCAGGCATTAGCCTCACTTCAGTCACCACTATATAAAACTAACATGTCATATGATTAATTGAATGCTTTCATTAAAAAAAACTTTAGCATAACCAATTAGGCCATTAAATTAATGAGGAGACAATATTAGGTGCGTTCATTCCAACTGAGATCTCAATTAATCTAAGTAATTTTACGGTTACGGAGGCTACATGAAATGAAATTATGCCTTTAATTATGTAGTGTAACCGTAAAACAACTTAGATTAGCTGAGATCTCAGTTAGAACGATTGCACCTAATATTAATATACAAATCAGCACATCAAACCTTTCGAGCATGCGGTGTGGTAACTGACATCTTAAAGCTTCTGTGAACTATAACCAAAACAAAGGTTTATTATCATCAATTTAGATAAGGTCAAAGTTTTACTTATGGCAGTGTCGTGCCCGTGGAGTAAACTGAACGCTATTAACAATGTGATAATTAGACGTAGGGAATTTGGATTTCATGAGGTAAATAACAGGAACAGACTGAAAAAACAGAGGCAGATAGTCCAGTAAAAAGTATTTACTTTAACCTTCTTTACATAACAGCTCCTCCCTGTTTCACCGCCTTCGTTTGTCTCCGCCAATCAACGTTTGGTGTTTTTTCGACGACACATGTTTCGTGACAGTGCAGTGGCTTTACGTGTATGGCCTACTATGACAATCTAAATCGCACACTTTACATAAGAACGCGGTCTGCCTCGCCATTTTTACGTCCACTAACACACTGCACTAAACAGAAAATATCCAATAAATAAAAAATGTCCTTACACTCGCCGTACACAGAACAGATCTTTAGCTTGAAAGTTCTGGAACTGAACAAAATTGCTAGTTGATATAAATAAAATAACGAACCTTTCTTGTCAGTCCACGGTTTCCTCAAATTTAAATTTTGAAAATAATCATTGTTTAAATGCAAGGTAAGTACAGTTTATTTAAAACTTATTTGCAACTTAAAAAACGTCGACTTTTTTGATCCTTTTACCGCCGTCAAAGAAGCCGACATTTTTTATGTTGCAAATGAGTTTGAAATAAACTATACTTACTTTGTGTAACGCAATCGCGCTTAAAGCTCGAAAATAACGGGAAGTTTCAGGGATGGCCTGCAAGGTCAACCGATTTTCAAATATTTTTTTGTAGGAATCGCTGTTTTTTCAAAAACTTGTATACAACGTAGCTCTCTGGCATCGTAACGAAATGACCGTAAATGAAATTAAGAATAGGTCAAAAATATTTCACAGATAAAAAATCTTTGATCAGAAGATTTGAGGTTTGTGTGGAAAGTGAGGATGACCATTTTGAACATCTGCTATGAATTATTTATTATTTATTTTTGCATTCATAATTTTTTGTTGTTTTCTTAAATTTCATTAAAAAATAAATTTTTGTTTTGGTTTTGTGTGCTGCGGTGTTTATTAATCAAAAAACCAGGTTTTAATAAAACAGTGAAACCTAAAAATATAACGAGTCTTTTTGTTTTGCATTGACCGTGCCAGTAGATTATGAAAATAGCTGAAATACTCCAGTGGCGCAGCACAGTTTTTGTAAAAATGTAAGATCGCCATCGTGTGCAGGGTGGATCAAATTCGATGAGATTTTGTAGTTTTCCAGTATAAGGAGTGGTACTACAATAAAGCCGATAGTATCATTATTTGAAATAAATTATTCAGTGGTGTAATCAAACTTTAGCTTCCTCTTTTTGTTATCGCATTGCTCGATATTGTTCATTTTTAAATCTCCTTGTATCTCGTTTATGATGAAAGTTTTTCAAAATATTTTTTTGTGCCCAATGCAGTTTTCCACGAAGATTTCAATCAGCCTATTAAAAATTGTTTACCATCTTTTTCTTCAATATGTAACCTAAATTTGCATTTTTTTAAATAAAATGCATACACAGACCAAGAAACTATTCTCAAATTAAGAAAAAAAATTTTTTTTGAAAGTCATGTTTTGAATTAAAAAAAAAATACTCTCAACTGAATTATTTTTTTTATATAAAACATATCAATTTTCTTTACACAAACAAATACTTTTCTTATAGTTATTAAAATGTAGAATATTTCTTACTGTATAAGGTCAGCCAATGAAATTGGTTACAACAAAGTGCTGGCAGAAGAATTCACTGAGCTGTCTTATAAGTCACTATTTTAATACACCTCTAAAATGACAATAGTTCGGGATTCTTACGTTCTAATGCAACAAATTCCCGTCGAATTTGGTGCACCCTGTGCACCAATGGTTTATACAAAACCATAACACCGGCAACACAAAAAAAAGTTGTTTATACATTTGACGCCACCTACCGCCCGACATGTATTTCGACCCGCTCAATCCGAATTTGAAGTCAGTTTGGACCGTACACCCTCAAATATCGAGTAAATTGAAAAACCGTAAAAAATAGCGAAAATTGGGTGTTTCGGTAATAAAAAAAATTTTGTGGATCTAAATCAAGCCTAATTTTTATGTATTTCGATCCGCTGAATACGAATCTAAAGTATATTTAGACCATAAGCCGTTTTAAATCTAAGTAAATTGTAAAAAACCCCTCGAAAATTGCTAAAAATGGCAAAAAATTGTGATTATGTCGATGAAAAAAATTTTCATTCTGTTTATACGTAATTTTTTATAGATTTTACAATTTTTCACATTTTCAGATTCTAAACTTGTATTTTATGCATAAAAAAATATAAGAAACGTATTTAATCGTGTTTCACAGATTTTTTTTCAATTTTTTCAACTGCAATTTTTTGCTATTTTATCGGTTTTTTGCGATTTTTTGAGATTTTGAGGGATTAATGGGCCAAATATATTTCAGATTCGGATTCAGCAGATCAAATTACATAAAAATCCTCTTCGATCCAGGTCTACAAAATTTTTTTCATCAACATAATCACAATTTTTTGCCATTTTTAACAATTTTCGAGGGTTTTTTACAATTTACTTAGATTTAAAACGGCTTATGGTCTAAATATGCTTTAGATTAGTATTCAACGGATCGAAATACATAAAAATTAGGCTTGGTTTAGATCCACAATTTTTTTTTTATTACCGAAACACCCAATTTTCGCTATTTTTTTACGGTTTTTCAATTTACTCGATATTTGAGGGTGTACGATCCTAACTGACTTCAAATTCGGATGCAGCGGGTCGAAATACATGTCGGGAGGTAGGTGGCTTCAAATGTACAAACAACTTTTTTTTTTTGTGTGCCGGTGTAATTTTCCTTTTTTATTCTACTAAAATAGGCTTGAATAATTTCACTGAAATATCTTATTAGTTTCCAAATTATTGGAAAAACAATTTAACACTATATATCTCAGACACAGTGGCAGTGATCTTTGGGATGTAAATTTATATAGGAAATTAGCCTTAATTTTTGACAAACCTTTCTTTTATTATCAATTACAATGATTAATTTTAAAAGATTGTCATAGTTCTATGTCATTACACATGAAATGCGAGGTGTTCTGCATTCAAGGGACATCGAACAGAATAAATGTAACTCCGAGGTGATGACTGAAAATGTCAATATATTTTCGCTCCCATTTTTAAATTTCCTGTCAGTGTTGTAAAAGTAGTATAAGAGTTGCTTTGACACAGAAAATTTAGATGTTTTCTAGTACAGTTACAAAATTAAATAAATAAAAATAATTACTTTATACTTTATAGACCTGTTTTGTTGGTTAATAAATAATCACGTTGGAATATAAATTTGAAAATATCTGATGTGGCCAGCATATAACTTTCTTATACCAGTATATATCATCCTGATCTAAAAAATCATTCTATTTAATTCTATACTTATCTCAATTAAATTTTAATAGCGTACCTTGAAATGTTTCATTAAAATTTTTAACTATCTAATTATCAGCGTCGTTCGATACTGTCAATAATAATTCATGTCATATATTTTAATAATTTCTTTTTATTGACATTGCCATTTTTGTAACTAGACAAATATCAAACTACCAAATTTATCCTAACCCCATTTTATGAGGTCAAATGTGTAAAAAATTTCAGTTTATATTAGCTTCATTTAAGTATTTGGAAAAATATATTTTATTGGCGTGATATAGTAGACATGATTTATAATCTTTCATCAAGAATATATTTTTTTAAAGACAAATACAAAAATGTTTGGGTCTCTTGGACCTCTTTTCAGTTGGCCATTTTTACCCATCACCGAATTTTTCATTGTCTTTGGCTATTAGAACAAGTGTACCAAAGAAAGTTTTATCTCAAAAACTGTTGTTGCTGTTGCAATATCACAGATATGCGGACCGGTTTTTTCAATAAAGTTATGTTTTTTCATTATAATTCGTCGTCCAGAAATGCAATAAAATTTTATTATTTTTTTCCCGAAATTGTACCTTTCTTCTTCTTTCATTCATTATGTCTCTTCTGGTGGTACCACATTCACCAAATTTAATGTGTCACCTAAAATGTTGTTGAAAATTTTAATTGCCAAATTTGGGAATTCTCCCATTAATATTTTTGAGTTAACGCACGCAAGCACGCACCCGCCCACGCGCCAACGCGCAGGCGCACACGCACATGCACGCACGCACACACACACGCACGCACGCACGCACGCACCGACAGACACCATTCGGAAAATAGTCAGAATGGATTCAGGAGGGTTCAAAACGTATCAAAATCTCGAGGTGGAAAAAAATCACGATTACTATACTTCCTATTAGGTATAAGAAAGTAAAAATATATGGCCAAATCAATTATTTAGCACAAATTAGGTATTCTCTTTTTTGGTAACAATTTAAAATATAGAATGCAATGAAATATAATAACACTAAAAATTATTTGATAATTTTATTGTTTTCTAACTTTTACAAAACTTATCACAGATAAGTATAACATATATCTTTTTAAACATTCATTTTCGTGGCTATTTGCCAAAACGTTCAAATTTGGATTACAAAATAGATAATATGCACTTATGTTCAGTATGACTGACTCAATAATGTTATTTTTAATTCCAACTATTCTGTTTAGTAAAACCAAAAAATAAATAAAACAAAAGTATTCACCAGTTGACAATCACTCTAAAACTTTAAAACATCCACACCGACACGTGTTTTTGCATTTTTGCTTTGTCAAGGTGACTCTTAGAAAGCCTCGAAAGTAACTATGAAACTTGGTAAACTCTAATGTAATAACTATTAATGGCTTCAAATAACAGGATAATTGAAATTATGTGGTATATTATTTAGTACACATATGTAAACGTTGCTGTTCGAACTGATCATTGAAATCTCTTATTTTCAGGATTGTCCGGACATTGCTGACTTTAGAGTACAACAATGTGCTGAATTCGACAACATACCATTTGAAGGAGTTTATTATCAGTAAGTATTTCCTTTTCATTTACCAAATTCTTCATATACCTGGTGTGATAATAAAATTAGACGTGAATTATATCACGAAATTTCGCGATTCTGTTCATGTATTATATACAACATATTATACAGTCGCTCAAACAAAAGTTACCGCTGCGCTGCCTGGCGTGACGTTAAAAGAAAGAAAAACACGAAAAGATAAAATTAGGCCGATGACGGCGATTATAGGATTTTCTTTAATTTGCGCGATCTCTACTGGTTCTGTTTCAGCTGTAAGCTCTTGTTATAAGATATAAATTATTTTATTATAGAACTAGATTATGAAAAAAGGTATCAAGTGAAATTACCTCAGCTGACTCGAATTTTATTCTAAACATGTACCGTTCTACAAAATTCTTTATATGCATTTGCAATACATCTCGCATCGAGTCGTTTCTGAGACATCGCGACATTAGCGATAAAAGTACTATATACATATATCAAAGATCCAAATTTTCAGTTGTTTTTGAATTTTTTTATGATTGGTACCAGATATTGTTGGAGCATTTTTGTCGTCTATAATTGAGGATTACCAAGACAATGGATTCGTGAAAGAATTGGTAATGTTTCATTATCTTTTTACTTAATTGGCTAGTCTGGATGGTTAATATTTTTAGAGCTAGATACAAGACATATTTCAAAAACGGCAAAACGTGTATAAAATCTCCAAGCACAATTAACAAAAATAACTTCGAAATTAATATTAATTATTCCAACAATCTTGTTTGAAAGTAAGAAAAACCTAAATAGATCTGAAAAATTAGAAAATTGCTGAAACAAAAAGGACGTGATTTTGTCTTTTAAAATGTGCAAAGAATGGTGAAGGTGCAGGGATTATTTGCGTATTTCCATCACTACATTTATGGAACCAGAATGGTAATCGCTATAAAATGCACGTATATACAGCATCATGTCTTCGTGATTTACAAGAATATACAGAGTGTTTCTGAAAGATCTGTACAAAAGCTACTACATATGTATTTCCGAGGCCAAAATAAATCGATTGAACCCAAATGATGTCAATCTAAAAATGATTTGTTAAATCGCTATCGAAGGTCAAAATTCTTCTTAAAAAAAATACTTTTTAAGTAACAAAATAATAAGCTATTGCGATCAAATTTGAGACGTTTATCTGTACATGCAATGGATGTTGTTTACGTAATATTTTAGTCATTGCTACAGCACAAGCGTTCAAATGTTGGTTATGCAGTTGCAAAGAAGTCCACATTTTTACGTCAGATTATCTAATACATTGAAAATTGGAGTTAGCCAATCTTATTTCCAACAATTCTTGCCTGTTGTTAAATTTAGTCACGTCATAGTTTCCTGAAGTAGGTTGGAACCTTTAAAACACTAAAACACCATACTGCACTCTAATTATATTATTAATACATCTAAAAATGGTAGCTGTCCACAGTTTTCAATTTCATATGTGAATTTAACTGACGCGAAACGACTGTTTAACTTAGAAACGAAGTTGTCAATATCAGGGATTTTTGTACCAAACACTGCAAAAATGTTATCCACATACCTAAGCCAAATGCTGGGAAAATACTCGATCGATTTTTTCTTTTGCTTTTGTTTCGAAATTCCTCGAACTTTCAAGATCAAGGATTAGATCTGAAATTTGTATCAATTCCATACGATCCTCGATTCACTCGTGGTACTGATAAAAATATAGGTTATGGGGTGTATTATGTCTCTGTATGTTATCCGTGTGTAAAGTCCGTTTTAGACTGCTCTAAATATTGCAAAAGAAATTAAGAAATAAATTGAACAATAATTAGAGTCAATATCTATTGGATTTGCACTGTAATCTGTTTTATACTAAGCAAATTTTGAAACAAAAAATTTAGTAAGATTCTGGGTAGTATGTTTTATAGCTATGACACCCCGTATAGCACTGAAGCTTGATTATAGTAGGTGTAACTAACTTTGTCTTACAGCCTCTTGTCATGTAAACTTTACAAAATGTTATGTATTTCTTTTGTTTATATATTTAGTAATTTCCTAAGTCTTTGTTTATTATGTTGCAGCCTTCCAGTCTCTGACAATTCTACGTTTTCTATAGAAATTAAGATACACATTTGTTTTTAATATAACAACCTAACTAGTTTATTCAATTATACTTTTAATGTATAATAACATTAGATAAGTAGGTAACGAATACTTACTTTGATGATGAAGCATTTAAACATTTCTTTTTAATTCAGTTTAACTTATTTAACCAAATTTATTTCAGTCTGTAATTTACGGTATCAGCATCTACTCTCAAGTCGACTTCTAACATTGATCATGGATAATAAACGAGCATTGATTAACACGTGAGAGTTGGATTTCATTACTCTGTGTGGTGTGCACCTAAGCTCAGGCAACTAATAAATTTTATTTATAAAAAATAGTTGTTTGTAATTATTAAACCATTTTCTTTATTAGTTTAATTTCAATAAAGATCTTAAGCTTATTTTTAAATGAGTACTTTGTTGTTGACTATCTTTTCTGTATATAAATAATCTGAGTTTGGTATTTTCAGGTCTATAAGGTTGGCATCTGTGCCGCATTTTTTTGTATTAATAATGTTTACCTTATACCTAGAGCTACAAAATATCATTTGATATCAATTTCTGAACTGGTAAACATCATAGCTACTCATCAACTCGGTTTAATAAGTTATTTAATTAACTGTTTTTGATTACCGTTTAATGAAATGCTTTCATCATCAAAGAGGTAATTATTGTTCTAGTTAGGCATTATTCAAACATTAGATTAAAGATAATTTTTAGAATTATTACTTTTTATTCCTTTTTTTTTTTAGCAATCTGGTATTAAAACCGTTTTTTCTATATTTAATCTTATTGCAATTCAGTTCACACCAGTTTAATACTAGTGAAACTCGAAGTAAAACTCGTAGAAAAACTCGTTGGAAATCATCATTTTGTAATAAAACTCTACTTCCATTTTGTAATAAACTTACAGTTAGAAATCATATATTTTGTAGTAAATTTAAAACTTGTTTAAACTTTCTACAGTAAATGTAGTTGGAAATTTTTCATTATTGTAAAGAAACTTATTGATAGTTTCGAATATTTCTACAACCTACGTATCATACATAGTGGTTAGAAATCTTAATGGTAATGGTAATGGTAATGGTGGGGAGGCTGACGCCTGGCAAGTAGGCCACAAACGGGCCCTTTTTACCAACCCCCAGCTGTCCCCTCAGCCATGTGCTTCTCTTGCTCCCTCATCGAATCTTTCCGACCTTCTGATGAAGGTCAGGATGTCACTCATTGCGAGAGAGCTCATCTCCTCCCTTAGAAGCGCCTCAGAACCGAAGATACTGTGTCTCAGGCGCCCAAACGCTTCACATTGTCCCAGGAAGTGGTAAGATGTCTCTTCATCACTCCTGCATCTTGGACATGTAGGGTCTTCCTCAATACCTATCAATGATAGATGCCTCTTAAGTCTGCAGTGGCCTGTCAGAACACCGATTAAGAGATTCAGAGTTTTACGACTCCGTCCCAGCAACCAGGCCGATCTCGATTTGTTCGGCCCCGTCACAAAATCTCGGGTTTGCCTGCAAGCCCTGTTGGTCCTCCAGTGCGTCCTCAGTGTCTCGTGGGCCCACTCATCGAGGGCCGTTGTGCCCTGCCTTCTTGAAATACCTAACATAGGCTCAGGCCCGTGACAGGGTTCCTCGGCTCCGAGTCTAGCCAATTCATCGGCCTTCTCGTTGCCTGGAACTCCCATATGTCCCGAGATCCATACCAGTCTCACTTGTTTATGCCTGGCCAGCTCTTCTAGGGCATCCCCACACTCCTGGACGAGAGCTGATCTCGTCCTGGGGGAGCACACCGCCTTTAGAGCAGATATATATTATCTGTTCCGCCCCATTCCTAACCTCAGCCCTACCTGCCACCGCTAGGATGGCGTAAACCTCTGCCTGGAAGGCCGTGGTGTACGAACCTAGAGCAAAGCTCTCCTGTACTTCTTTGCCTTCCAGATATATTCCCGCCCCGGAAGACGATCTAGTGGCCAGCCGAGATCCGTCTGTATAACACACCAGAGAGTCCGGGCGGAAGCCAATTCTTCCTTCACTCCACTCCTCCCTACTAAGAAGACTGAGAGTGTAATTCCCTTCCAAACTTAGCTGATCTTTCGCTTCTCTCACCTTCAGGACAGAGAGAGGGATTTCCCTCTCCGTCAGTCCAGCAATTGCTGCGTGACCTTCAGCTCTGCCTGAACACTGCCAGCTCCCAGAATCCCGCATTCTCAGATAGGCCGCCATAGCCTCCCTCTTTATCCACGAGGGAAGCGTTGGCAGGCCTAGCAGAAATTCCAGAGCAACTGTCGGTGTCGTCCTCATTGCGCCAGTGATCCCTAGGCAGGCTAGTCTCTGGACTCTTGCCAGCTTTCGGGACGTCATCGCTCTGTCCACGCTCGGCCACCAGACCACTGATCCATATTGGAGCCTAGGCCTGATGACCGCCGTGTACAGCCAGTGTAGGATCCGTGGGTTGAGGCCCCAGTTCCTACCTACCGCTCGGCGCAATTGCCAGAAGGTCGCAGTCGACTCTTTGATGACGTTGTCGATATACGGCCCCCATGACAGTTTGCTATCTAGGGTCACTCCCAGGTACCTAACCTAGACAAGCGCAAGAGGTTTACCGTACATGGTTGGTGCCCTAAAATCCTCTATTTTCCTTCTCTTGGTGAATAGGATCATCTCAGTCTTAGATGGATTGACTGAGAGACCTGTTTCGCTGCACCATCTTTCTATTATTCTACAAGCTACCTGCGTTCTGTTGCAAACGACATTTAAGAAGCAGCCGGTCACTAGGACCAGCCTGTCGTCCGCATATGCCTGCGCATAAAATCCCTCCGAAGTTAGGCGCTCCAAGAGACCATCCATTATTAGACACCATAGATGGGGTGATAGGCAGCTGCCTTGTGGACAGCCGCCCCTCACCCCGATGTCCAATTGGCAGTCTCCTAAAGCAGCACTAACTCGTCTCTCTTCCAGCGCAGATTTCACCCATCTGACCAGTACTGGAGCAGTACCTCTAGTCCGAAGGGCATCGCAGATAGTAGTAGTCCTTGCTTTATCAAAGGCACCCTCTATATCAAAAAATATTGCTAGGGTGACCTCCTTATGCAGGAGGGCCCTTTCTACCTTATGCACGACGGCGTGAAGGGCTGTCTCCGTGGACCTCCCTCGCCTATATGCGTGCTGATTCTTGTGGAATGGGTACCTGGCTAGGTCCACTTCCAACAGATATCTGTCCACTATCCTTTCCAATGCTTTTAGCAGGAAGGACGTGAGACTGATCGCCCTAAACGATTTGGCAGCTGTGTAGTCCTTTTTTCCCACTTTGGGGATAAAGACCACTTTGGCTGACCTCCAGGTCAGTGGAACATATCCCAGTGCCAGACTGGCCACAGATATTCCTCTTAAATGCGGTAGAAGAATATCCAGGCCCTTCTGAAGCAGAGCTGGGAAGATCCCGTCTGGCCCCGCTGCTTTAAAGGGCTCGAACTCATTCACTGCCCAGACTACAGCTCCGTCCTTTACAATTTCCTCGGCAAGCCGCCAGTCAACTGGTGGCATCGGCCGCTCCAAGGGTACTGCAACGGCAGGGTGTTCGCCCGGGAAGTGAACCTCTAAGAGGTGTCTTAATGACTCCTCCCTAGAAGTAGTCCCATCTTGCCTTCGTAGTGATCCTATTGTCTCCCTTGTCTCGCAGCTGAGTATTTTCATCAGTCTGGCGGTTTCCGGTAGGGAGTTCATTTCCCCACAATACTGCCGCCAGCTTCCTCTCTTGCTACGCCTTAGTTCCTTTTTAAAATTTCTCCTAGCCTCCTTGAAGTCGTCCCATGAGGAATCCGTCCTTCTCTTGACGGCTCGATTGTTAGCACGTCTGGCCGTCCGGTGCAGGTCATCAAGCCCCTGTGCTTCCCCTAAGTAAGGGAGACACATGGACCTCATCACCTGCTGGTCTCAAGGGTGTCCGGACCGCCCTGGCCGGCTTGTTCCGCCGCTCTGGAGGGGTGGTCTTCTCTGCAACCCTTTGCCGCTTGGAGCCCTTGGTCGGAGGCTGAGTAGTTGGAAGTCTTTGCCGACTTCCAGGTTCCTCTACCCCCCTCACCGAAGCAGGAGCAGAAGGGAGTGAGACAGGTTGCCTTTTGGCTTCCCTTCTTTCCTCCCTTCTTGCCCACCTTGCCTTAGGGCCCCTCGTGTTAGAGGGTCGGTCTCTGTACGCCTGCCTACCAGTCCGGTGCTCCTGGCTTTCCTTGACGGTAAGCCTAGAACTCGGGGCTGGTTGGCTGGCGCTCGCCGAGGCAGAAGAGGCTAGAACAGAGCCCTCCAGCTCTACCGGTCGAAGTGAATCGCCCGGCACTGAACTTTTGGCCTTCTGCTCCTTCCTCCTGCTTCTGACTTTCTTCTTGTACTCCTTTCTCCTTTCCCTCTTTTCTCTGAGGGCATCCTCGGTGACTTCGTCCGTGGTAGAACCTTTCGTTCCCTCCTCAGACTCGTCACTAGGAGACCTCAGAAGATCTTCCTCCTGGTGAGGTAGCGGTTCGGTGGCCACCACCTTCACTTCTGAGCTAGGGAGCTCTGCTTCAACGGGTACGTTGACTATTTCTTTTTCTTTCTTTCTTCTTCCAATTTTTGGGGGGGGGGGGTTTGTGTGTCTAGATGTCTCTGTGTGTAAGTGTAGGTGTGTGTGTGTATGTATAGTGTTGATGTATGTGTATGCTTAGGCTGTCTGATTCCTCGGATTCTCGCTCCTCCAGGTGAAGCACAAGGCTAGGCTTTATCCCGGCGAGAAAAGTTGGCAGCCACTAGTGAAGCCCCACCGGGTGAAAGAGCAGCCCCTTACGCTGGCTATGCAAGGGTGGGCCCTTATACTATCCGGCGGCACTGGGTGTACCATCCCCAGCTTCTTTCACTGCTACCTCTCCAACACGATCCCAATCCAGGAGCTCCGCCTCGAATCTCCCCCTGGAAGAGGGCGAACCCAGGAGTCTTTCTGACCAAGCATTTGTGTGTAGGTGTGAGGTGTATATGTGTGTGTGAGTGGATCTCTCTTAATCTGGCTCTTCCCCTCGGCCTGTCCCGCATGGGAGTCCCTGCCGGTAGCTAAGCTACCGCCGGCATAGCCCTCAGTTCATTAGAGCACGCAAGCCCCCTCACCGCGAGCATGGTGAAGATCCTTCGAGGGAGTTTCTACAACCTACGTATCATACATAGTGGTTAGAAATCTTAAGTATTGTTGTTAAACTTATGACGATAAATACAACTATAGGCTATAAGGCTTGTCCAAAGTATCAAGCATTTCTTTGGGCGTATAAGTTTCCAAAGACAGTATAACGAAGAGCCTAAATTAATTTCGAGAATAATAACGGGACTGAATTGCATATAGAACACAGTAGGTTTTGCCAGGGACTGGAAAGCGGCGCCTAATAGCATCGCTGGACAGTTACCACCGCCGACGGAGAGGTGCCCATATCCTGAGACTTCCCGGGGCGTGGTGAGACCATATCGTACTGTATTGCATAACTTAAAATTGCTAGTTCTTCTGTTTTATTCTGCACATATTTCTTTTATTGCTATTATATTGTGTATTTTATTCAAATTTAAAAATTAAATTCCAATTTTTTTTGTAATTTCAAAATTCGTTTTGTGTCACAATTAATCAGTTTTTTACTTTCTTATACCTAATATAAGGAAGTATAGTAATCGTGATTTTTCCCCCTCGGGATTTTGATTGATTTATACGTCCTGAATCCATTCTGACTATTTTCCGAATAATGTCTATCGGTGCGTGTGTGTGCGTGTGTGTGCGTGTGCGCGCGTGTGTGGTTGCGTGCGTGTGTGCGTGCGTACGTGTTTGCGTGCGTGCGTGTGTGCGTGTGTGTCCGCGTGTGCGTGTCCGCGTCCGCGATAACTCAAAAAATACTAATGTGAGACTTCCCACATTTGGCAATTAAGATTTTCAACAATATTCTAGATGACACATTAAATTTGGTGAATGTGGTACCACCAGAAGAGACATAATGAATGAAAGACGAAAAAAGGTAAAATTTCGGGAAAAAAATTTAAAAAATTTTATTGCATTTCTGGACGAATCTGGACGAATTATAATGAAAAACATAACTTTATTAAAAAAATCCGTACGCATGTCTGTAGTATCGCGATAGCAGCCACAGTTTTTGAGATAAAGCTTTCAAATTTGATACACTTGTTCTAAAGGCCGATGACAATGAAAAATTCGTTGATGAGCAAAATTGGCCAAGGGACCCAAACTTTTTTGTATTTGACTAAAAAAAAATTTATTCTTGATGAAAAATTATAAATCATGTCTACTATATAAAGCGAATAAAATATATTTTCCAAATACTTAAATAAAGCTGATGTAAACTGAAATATTTTACACATTTGGCCCCATAAAATGGGGTTAGGATAAATTTAACAGTTTGACATTTGAAAGGTCTAATTTAGTTACAAAAATGTCAATGTCAATAACAAAAAATTATTAAAATATATGACATGAATTATTATTGATAGTATCGAATGACGCTGATAATAATTATTTAAAAAATTTTAATGAAATATTTCAAGGTACGCTATTAAAATTTAATTGAGGTAAATGAAGAATTACATAGAATGATTTTTTTAGATAAGGATGATATATACTGGTATAAGAAAGTTATGTGCTGGCCACATCAGATATTTAATATATATTTTTTTTACTACTAACCTGAGAAATCACCATTATTTACTCCATTCCTCTAATGAGAAGTAGTATTTCTCTCCCTAGGTAAAAAATTATAATAAAAAACCACCTAGGTAAATAATGAAAAATTTTCTATATTTTAAATGAAATGAATAGAAACTTGTTAACTTAATTCTAAGCAAAAAACAAATAAATCAGAAATTCAACACCGGTGAGTGGTATTCTGGCAACAAATCGTTACTTACACTATTTGCCACTTCTCTAAGTTCAAGCAGGGTACACACTTCCATCTCTAAATCACTGTCACTAAAATGTTCACCCATTTTACAATTTTATTCGCACGTTTTACTTAGAACTTTTAGATATCGTCCATTTTCTAGAAAATGAGATCTAAAATTATATTCCATTAATTTCATTTTGTCAGTTTGACAACTAAACTCCCAAACTACTTGATATTTCGAAATATTTGAAAATAAATGGGAAATGACTAATATCAAAATCTAATCAAATTAAATATGGTAATATGTCAATGTTAGTAGTAAAAAAAATTCTATATATACTTCGGTTGAGAAGGCGATTATAGACCTCGCACATTATATATATAAAAGTGCTCGGTAAATAATAGCTCACTTCTCAACCTAGGTATATAATATACTATTATTTCACTTCTACTTTGCATTTTCATTTGTTTTCGATAAAAAAGGGTTCGTCTATAGGAACCTGACTCTGTGTGGTGAGAGGTTTTGTTTTAAAACTTAACTTGCTAATTGCTATAGATGGCGCCCATAGGTAACAACTAATATTTAATAACCTATTTGCCACACAAAAATAGGTTGCTAGAGGCCTGATAACCTAGAGAGATTTTATGTAACATCATAAGGAATTCCTGCCTCACGACTAAAAGCTCCCGAAACCAGTTAGCCGTTAGCACAAATGTTCTGTATACTTCTACATAAGCTCAGTCGTAAGGAGTATACGGCGCACTGTTACCGTTGTTCGTAGTAAAGTGGTCTTTCGTGGATGTACTTGTGTGTATGTTGTATGTCATCGGTCTTTTTAGTTATATTAGATATTTGTGTGTTGGTTTTTAAAAATTTTGTTGCAGTTTCGTATATGTGTGGTTGTATGAGTTCGGTATTAGTTTGTCTCTGTGGTTGTCACATTTTTGTATATCTATTTGAATTTGTTAGCAGTCTAAGTAGTTTGTTTTGTGCAGTCTGTAGTATCTTGTATTGTATGTCCGAAATGTGGGACCAGGCCGCGCATGAGTATGTCAGTGTCGGTCTGAGTATTGTTTTATAGAGTAAAAGTTTGTTGTCTGTCTTTAAAATACTTCGTCTGTTAATTAAAGGATATAGTCTGGTCAATGTACCGTATGTCTTGTTAATTGTATTAGTTATGTGTTGTTTGAAAAAAAGTCGTATGTCGAGTGTGATTCCTACATATCTGTCTTGTCCTCGTTCCGTTTTATTTTCCATGTTTTGTAATAGTCCGATAGTATGTCCATGTGGTATTGTACTTTTTATGTCACTGTTTGTGCGTTTGTCCGTAAATTGTCGTATCGTCTGCGTATAGTACAGTTTTAGTAAAGGGTACGGGGGTATATCGGAAAGGAAGAGGTTGAATAGGATGGGTGAAATGACCGTGCTTTGCGGTACGTCTGCCTGTACATTTTTAAGCGATGACACCGAATCGTTAACCCTTATTTGAAATTTTCTGTCTATTATATAGTTTTTAATTAAATTTATAAAATAAGGTGGCATGTTTAGTATATTTATAAGTTTATATAGGAGACCCGAGTGCTAAACAGTATCCAAGGCCTTTACCATGTCCAACAGGAGCATGCACATTGCATAGTGCAAAAGCCGTGCTATGTCCGCTCCATTTTAGGATTACCAAGGAAATTGCCGCGCAAGTATTAGAGAATACAAAATAAAATTTCAAAATCGCCTCTTACCAAACAATTAAATCTTTGTTCATGTTGGGAGACGTCTTCTCGAATAGAAGTGTTTTGCTCCAACAACTGCTGATTATGGAATTTTTCCCGGGAAAAATATCCGGCTACCCATCACTATTTTGGACGAAGTTATATATTAGAATGTGTCGCTGAAGAAGGTTCTATAATAATATTTTTTTGTAATTTTAGATTTTAATATCATTTATACTAAAATATATGAATTCTCAGAAATACTAACATTTTAGCATGAAAACATAAATGTCCCGAGAAGATATTTAAGAACGATTATTACAGGATTGAAATTTGAACATGCGTGGTAACCCCTGCTTAGTGCTCATATGTTCAAGATTAAAATATTCCCGTCTGACACTTGTTCATTCTACAACTCTACTGGTCATCTTGATCATATCCTTTTTTTTAATGCCTCAGCAGTACACAAGAAAGCAACAAACTATACTAGGACCTTATTAAACGCAATATACAAACCCCATTTAACCTCTCCTTATAATAACAGAAATATCTTCGACGCGTTAATAACATTTCTGGAAACGTCTAAAAAGAAACTAGAGATTAGATTAGCTTTCGTATCCTTTGTTTTCTTTGCTAGTATTGTTTTATATTAATGGTGTTCTCTTAGGAATTAGCTTAGGGAAATGTTATTGTTGCTTTTGTGATATATATTTTTTTGAGTTTGGATGCATGATTATAAGCCCAAAGTCAAAAAAAAAAATATATGTAGGTATAAGAATTGCTTAAAAAAATGTATAAAATTTAATCAAAAAACAATTATACATTTTTATAGAGAAAGAATAAATCCCGCGAAATTAATTTCTTTATAAAAAAATAATAATTAAGGCTAATCTTTTTTTTATTATTTTAGGTGGGTTCCTTATACCAAAGCACCAAATCCCTGCGAGTTAAATTGCATGCCAAGGGGAGAAAGATTTTATTTCAGACATGCGGCCACAGTTATTGATGGCACGAGGTGTAATGACGAAAAATTGGACGTTTGTGTAAATGGAAAATGCCAAGTGAGTTATTGTTATTTTTTTATATTACAGCTTAGTGGGGGAGTGGGTCAATTAAAACAGAAAGATTACTTTTTAATTTTGTTGACATTTCGCTATGTTTATTAGCTTACTCAGGACTAGTTAAATTGAGTTTTTCTTGTTCATAAGCTAATCAGTAATAAAACGAAAACTGGTACAAGACACAGGTTGAACTAAATACAACAGAAAACACATACTAAATGGTCTTTAACTTTTTAACTTTTCTTATCCTCATGTGCAGTCCCTGCACGCACGGAAATTGTCCGATGTCTAGTAATGCGGATTAAAACACAATACACAATTTTAAATTGTTCAGACCAACAAAAATTATATTTATTTTATTTTTAATATTTAATAATGTTTCACAAGGAGCCAACCGCAGAATCAGTTCAGTGTATTTATTTTTATTTTTAGTATCATTCCAAATTTATAAATAAATCTGACGAGAAGTGTAAGTTTTTTTCATTCATTTATTTAATGTCATCCTATTTCCGCTACTAGGGCCAATCACCGACGCAAGTGTGATGTAAAAAAAAACAAGGGAGTAAACCATTAATTAGTTACCAGAGCCGGTGGCTGTTATAATTTTCTGATCCGGTTAAGGCTCACCCTCCACACCTGGATACAGGCAAAAATGAAAATCCAAAATATAATTTTTTGCAATGTCTCAAAAACCAGTAGACGATATTATTGAAAAAATATTCGAAATTGCCGTACAACTCGACGTAACTACATCTTTCTAATATAAATAATAAACTGGAACACCTATTGATGGAGAGTCCAATCTGGTACACACTGTAGAGGATTAGCCTACTAAACATGAAACATCATATACCGTTTAACTAAGGTACATTTTCTTGATAAAAAAGTCCGTCTAAAAATATATGAATTGTAACATCAATAGAACAATCGATTATTCAATCAGTAATTCTTTATTAGAACGTCGTTTGAACAAGAATTTCATTCGATTTAAATTACATTCTACTATTTCCGTTAAAATAATGTGTAAATGGTTATGGTTAATGTAACAGATGTGAAGTAGTTCATACAACGAACATTTTCTTCGTAAGAAAGTCCAGCAAAAAATATGTGTATTGTATTGTATTGTATTGTATTGTATAACATCAATAGAACGATTAATATGTACTTTGGCAAGGATTTAATTCGGTTTTAATGACATTGTACTATTTCCGTTAAGATAATGTAAATGGTTATGGTTAGTTTAAGAGATGTTATAAGCAGTTTATACAACGAGGTTGCTCTATATAACTCCACCATTTTATCAAGGCCGGCTCGTGGACGAACGTACAGATGCCGCAACATAAAGGTTTCCAGGTCATTTGTGATTTGACAGAGACCATGTATTATTTCTCTCTTCTGTAACCAATAGAATCTAAAGATAAACAATAAATTACTTCCATCTGCATAACTCGTGCATTCATTAAGTAAACATACATAGTCCACAAGCTAAGCTGCGAAAAAAAATTATTTAAAATTGTAGTTTGGAAACCTGTATGTTGTGGCAGCTATATATACTGTTGTCCATCATTGTGATGTTGACAACAATTAAAGTGGAAAAATGCGAATTTAGGAGATTTTGATCATTCTAACTACGCTACATTTAATTTAAAACCTCTAAAGTATTCACAACATTGTGTGTTGACAGTTAAATCACTCAAATTTGTATATCCACGAAAAAATACAAACTTTTTTTTCTAAAAACTCCGTTTGAGGGCCCGCTTGTTTTTTCGGCCTACTATGTCCATATTTTCCAATGAACTGGTTCGCGTTGAAAAAATTTGGTACCACAAAGAAATCTACTGAATATATCACAATAAATCACAGAAGGTGAAATTTTACTTCCCGTCGTTCTTAGCATTGATATTAGTATCTAGTTCTGTTTAGGTGGGAACTGCAGAGCCATATAGTCTGTGGGTAAAAATGTGGTGTTGATCCAGTAAATTGAATTCATTTGCCAGGAAGTTCACTTGCACTAAATGCACCTGAAAACCATTTTAACGCGCATGCGCCCTCTTGTTTACAAAAGGTACAATCTGAGAGGTTATTTTAACTTTAATATTAAAACATTTAAATGAACGGAACAAACAAAGAGATTGTTTCAACTTTTTTGAAACCATTAAGGTGGAGATCTCGCCTACCGGCCCTGACATAAGAGCTTTATAGTACATTAAGGCGACGTTGATTGATACAACTATTAAACAGGCATAACATTGTAACAAAAAGTCTGTTACTTAACATTCATATTACTATTTTTTTTAAGAAGATAGGGCAACACAAATAAACAGCTGCCAATTTAGGGATTGAATTAAATTTAAGTTGTTCCGCCAATTTTATTAGAGGAACAAACTAACAAAAGTAAAACGTGAAAATGTTTTTAATGTTCTCACAGGGTGTATAAAATTTCAACTTGCAGTTTTATTTAAACATTTGCTTTTTATTATATATTTATATTTTCAAATTTGTTATTATTATTTTTTTTTGTTTTATAGATGAAATAGTTGGGATTCTGTAGACCCCTTTCAAACAGGTCTATTTTGTTCATTAATAAACTCATCATATTTCTTGGTCTCTAGAATGTGTATATCAAAAATTTTAAAATTCTATCTCAAAAACTGCGACCGCTATTGTGATATGTATACAGACACACAGACGGATTTATTTTAGCTGAAATGATGTTTTTTGGGATAATTCTTTAAGATTCGTCTAAAAGTTCAATAATTTTTTTTCGCGAATGCATAACTTCCTCACTTGAGTGGTGAGGAACCAATAAAATATTATTTTGTAAGGTTTATATTTTGAAATAGCTTTTCGGTAACCAATCATTTCAGCTATAACCTGTAAACATTCAGGGTTCTTTTGAGTCACTACTACATATTTTACACTAACAGTATCTTAATCTAGATCTAAATAAGTCTTTGTGTGTATTGTTTTATTTCTTCCTGTATTTCGTGCCTGAGGATGTTAAAGAACAAGTATATATTTTCGACCTTAAATGTAAATTTTACAACAGGTAATGAATGAGGTATTTCTTATTATAGCCCGTGGGATGTGACATGATGTTGGGGTCAAGTGCTAGAGAAGACCTATGCCGCGTTTGCGGGGGGCAACGGGAGCACTTGTAATACTGTTCAAAGTACACTTCCTTTGAAAGATATGCAAGTCGGTAAGAGTTTTCACATATGTACTTTGTAAATCACATACACAGGGTGTTACAAATTTTAGCTCCGTAAATTTAAGTGATATTTCTAAATAAGAAAATATGAAAAAAGTTCTCAAAAACATGGGCCTAGAAATTCATAATAATGGGAATGATCTTTCAACTTTGTATTTTTTTTTTCAAAATCCTGGACATCTTTGAAAACAGATAAACTAAGATGTAGAATTGAAATAAGTTTACACTAGAAATCGGTAAGAACAGTTTCTTTCTGCACTGCCTAGCATACTTATTATTTATAATTTATTTATTTATTTTTTGTCCGCAAATGCAATGAATTTATGAATCTTGAATATATCAAAAAAGAAGCCAAAAGTCTAAATTTTGTAATAGTATCGTTTTTTTTCTAAACTAAATTTTAATTCCAAATGTAATCAATTTAAAAAAAATATTCAGTGGCGTAAAGTGTACGACTCTCCCAATATCTATGCCACTGGGCATTTTGAGCCAGACTGGTTATTATCATTTCATAGTTGCTTAAATCAAAAACGCCTGTCTAAAATTTGGGCAAAATTGGTTGAACGGTAAGAAAAAAATTTAAAAAAAATTTTTACACAACTTTTTAATAAATAAATAAAAGTTTATAAGGACTGCAATAATAATTTACATATTAACTTATGGTTACTACTAACAAATAAACTTAACAAAAGTCCTAAAAGTATATAAATATATACTTGTCTAGACTACACATGAAAAATTTACAGATAATATAGAACATTAAATAACTACTTAATTACTTATTACAATTATAAAATTATGTAATGCCAATACTCTAGTATTTGCTCATCATTCCTTATTTAACTTATTAATAACCAAGGATAGCAATAATAATCAAAACTATAACAAATACAAAATACGTGGATCCTATACTAACTGCAATAATTGGTTTTTAACATCTTATCTTATCTAGGGGCATTAAACTTTAGCGAAGAAATGTGTAAGCTAGAAAATATTATGTATTTCTTGTCAAGTTAAAGTACCTAAAAAATATATTTTAATGTGTTTTATAAAAACATATTTCGTGTTTGCGTTTTTTTTGAGTAGGCAAATAAAAAAACTTTGAAGAACTATATCTCAGTTATTATGGATTTGCGGACCTATGTTTATGAAAATCTGTTCATATTTCTTTAATTAAAATTACCACTTAAATTACGGACCTAAAATTTTTAACACTCTGTATATTATCTATGATACTAATTTGTTTTTAAGGTTACAACGATATATTGTTAATTCCTTCTGGTGCAACTAATATTAAAGTTGAAGAAATGGGGCCATCAAATAATTACTTAGGTAAGAACAGATGCAGCCACTATATTATAATTTTATTATCATTCTAGTCATATTTTTATTAGGCATTATGTCTATTGTATACAAATGACCTTGATACCTTGACCATAGATGCATCTTTTATCATGTATGCGGATGATAAATCTGTTGTCTTGTCAGATAAATGTAATGAAATGTTGGAGTTTAGATGCAACAATGTTCTAAAGTCATTAATTAATTGGTATTCTCGTAATATGCTACATTAGAATATTGAAAAAAACACAATTTCTAAGATTTCACAATAGACAAAGGTCATGTTCGGCGATAGATCTCAATATCAGCGAACCACCTTTGCCTTTGTCTTTTTAACGCAGAGTTGTACAGTAGGTACGTTTCTTAAGGTACAAATATAGTGGAGCGACGAGGGTAGAAGCACGCGGAGAGAGTAGCGGCTACACATGAAAAAAAAAGAGCGACCGCTTATCGCTTCAGTATGTGCGCTTCTATTACAAATGAATTAAAATATATTAATCGCCCGCTTACCTTCGACGCGTGCCTCTATTATGTTTTTTCCTTTAGGTAGGTATCAATTTGGATGAGTGCTTAAATTGGAAAGATCATTGTAACTATCTAATATCTAAATTAAATTCGATTTCATACTTGATTAGGAATCTAAAAACAATACTATCTAAAAATCTTATAAATTTGTATCATACACAAGTTGGATTCAAATTAAAATATGGTATTTGTTTTTAGGGTAATGCCACTTTATCAACAAATGTGTTCTTAGGACAAATGCGGATTATAAGATATATTGTCTGTATTAAGGGAATTCCTAGTACTCATACATGTAAAGACATTTTTAAAGAATATGAGATTTACACGCTTTTTAGTTTATTTATCTGAATTATGTGTATAAGTTTTTAATAATAAAAATCGTTTTGTTATGAAAGACAATGTACACGGTATCAATACAAGAAACGAAAAAAGATTTTCACATATACCCTTATGTAGATATAAATAAAGTAACTTCGGACTCACCAGATTACATAGGCCTCAATGTGTTTAATTGTCTTCCCGAAAACTTACTGTTTAAAAAATTCCCTTTTTTAAAATAGTATTTAAAAGACTTTTTAGTGGATAAGGGCTTGTATTTTGTCAATGATTATTTTAAACCGTGGAGTTAAGTAGATTGTGAAGATTCCTATACAAATTGTATTGCCTTAGCAAAATAAATGTATTTTTTTTCAGGAATATCTGATGCCGTACAGTCCTGCCGTGGCCTCCGACGTCTCACGGGAGTCACGCCGGACGCATTAACTACAGGTACTCCCCACATCCCGCAGGGTTAATGACTGTAGACACCAGAATCGTGTGCCTTAAACAGACGAAGAGAACCCAGAATTATCGCCATCTGCATTTGGCCTGCCAGCCACTCTGATTTTTGGCAGGCCAGTATAGTCTTCAGTTTCGAGAGCAGCATAGGCTTTATCCCTCCCAGTACACCGATTATTGGGACGACCATTTTTACCGAGTAGCCTGGGTACAGCACTTAGATCTCATACCAGAGATCGCGGTATTTGGTACGTTTCTCCTCCTCCTTCAAGGTGATGTTTTCTCCGCAGGTGCCGAGAACTCGATGACATACATCACCTTGAGTTGATGGTCGAGGAGGACTATGCTTGTTGGCTTGGATTAGCCTGACCGTCGGGAACGATTAGTTCCAGTAAACCGTTTTCTACAACGACAATATAAGAAGAATACTTACGAGTACTCAGATGGAGTGTAGTAATCTAACGCCGCGTTGTCGGTGGACGTAGGTCGAAATCGCATATAAAGGGCATGCAGATAGTATGTGCATGAGCGATTCCGGTCCCTGACGGCAGGTCTTGCAGTTGATGTCAGGGTCCTTTACACGCCACACGCGGCTACGGTAAACCAAAGTGTTGATAACACCATCTTGGCAGGCCAGTATGAATCCCTCGGTCTCCGACTTAAGCCGGGCTGACATTAGAAAAGCGAATGTCAGCCTGGTCGATAAACCCAGTGTTTCTATGTGCTTATAGGATACCATGCTGGGGTTTATCGATGTGCTGCCGAAACAGATTTTCCCATTCGGCAGCTCTAATTCGGGCTTTCAGGCGTTTTGTCTGAAGATCAGACACTTTACATTAGCACCTCGCCGGCGACCTCACCTAATGTCGAATGCGCGGCCGAGTTCATCTGCTTATCTTTTTGCCGCCTTGAACAATCCTGCTCCCACTCCTACAGATTCGTGATGTTTGACAAACCGCAACAGGGAATCTGAACTCCTGAGGATGTTACATGCCATACTCTGCCATGCATACACTCCAAGCTCTAGAGTCCTCGGACTCCTCGTTGACGTGGGAGGTACACACGGGGAACGGACGATCTAGGATGAATACGGGTATCTCTGTCTAATTGGCACAGCTCGTTTACTGTCCACTTTACTACTCCAAAGGAGTAAAGTAAAACCGGAACGGCAAGCATGTTAGTCGTAGACACCTTGTTCTTCCCCGAAAGTTCGGAAAACCAAATCTTTCGGAGACGGTATATGTACTTGCCAACGGAGAGAATCCTTTATTTGTTTTACATCCTGGATGTGCCTTTGTTGCACACCCAGATATGTATAGGTCTCTCCGGCATCCAGATGTATTAGGATGCTTCCGTCTACGAGCTGCGCATCTTCAGAAAATTTCCCGCATAGTCCTCTCTTGAGGTGGACGACTGCACATTTCTCCAACCCGAACTCTATACCAATTGCCCGCATGTATTCTTCGACCACCCTAAGAGCGTTTTGTAGTTCGCGCTCTCCGGAGGCATAAAGTTTAAGGTCATCCATATAAAATAGACGGGTGACCTTATACCTCCGGTCGCTGGGTGATCCACATTGATATCCGCGGGTTTGAAGGAGCCCAACAAACAACGGCAGCAGTGAGATGCAGAAGAGGAAAGGACTTAGGGAGTCACTCTGGAAAACTCTCTCCTAAATGCCACCTGCTCTGTCGTGACCCGCTGTGCACCTGATATTATGTAAGCTGTTCTATGTCATCTCTCACTAGTGGTGCTGGTATCGCAAAACATTCGAGCAAGTGCAACAATAGCTCGTGCAATGTTGTATCAAATGCCTTGCGGTAATCAATCCAGGTCATCGCTAGATTCCGCTTGTATTGCACAGAATCCTGTGTAATAACAGCAGGCTGTCCTTGCAACCATCCATACCCTTTTTGGTGCCACGCGCTTTGTATATCTGCTGGAAGACCGGATCAACAGACCTCAGTGTCTTAGCATACAAGATACTTGTAAATATTTTGTAGCAATAATTGAGGCAAGTGATTGGCCTATAATTCTTCGGGTCGGAAAAATACCCCTTTTCGGGGTAAGCACAGTACGTCCCTCGACGAACCAGTCCTGAATCGGCTGCCCCTTGTTAAACCATAAGTTGAAAACTCGCATCAGGCGGCGCCGGCGGTGAGTGGAAGGACATTTTTTCCACCACCAGTTGTTAATGCCATCTGGGCCCGGGGCAGCAAAGTTCTTGGTATCAATAAGTGCATGTTGAACTTCCTCCGTACTGATTGCCGGACACACTTCTTCTGGTTCTTCAAGATGTCTGTGGCACAGAGCCTCGTAGTGTGCAATGACTGGAGTGTCGCTATTGAATGAACGCGTCATTTCGTAGATTCCTTTCTAGAAGGTTTCGACATCTTCTACAGTCGGTGAATTATCCACAACACGCTGTGGCTCTTGAAAGAGGCGAGAAGGATTCGTACGGATCAAAATGTTTTGCTTCATACTCCTCACCCACCTCTCAACGTTTTCTTTATATCCATGAACGCTCGGATCCTATCTAGACAATGCTCCTTGATGGTAAGCATCACTGTCAGATTTAGAGTATGGTATTGACGTCTTAATCCAGCTGCTACGCGCCGGATTCTGGGAGTAAGAACTCAACCACTCGTCGTGTATTCCACCACACTCTTGATCCGAGAAGCGTGTTGTCTGGCTGACTGTATCATGCCCTCAATTTTTTGTACACGCCACTTGGCTTTCTCGACCCCGTGGTTGACCTCTCACGGGGGACGAGTTGCTTCGTGTCGTTGTACACAGCACAGTTGATTTGCCAGATGTCTGCATCTTCTGGAAGTTCCTCATCGATGACCGCGTCCATTCTAGCCAGATCTTGTGGCTTTAGGTAAGCTCTGGTGTTAAGGCTAACCCTCGTCCTTAAGTCTACATCGGTGAACTGTACAGGATGTTCCCCATCAGCTGGTACTTGCCGCGGTGGCAGTTTTTCCAGCTGACAGGGTGCCCTTACGTAACGTGACCTTCGCAAGAAGGATACTTGATCTCTCAGGTGTTGTTAAGAGATGGCGCGATACTCTGGATGCATTTCGCACAAAAGTGCATGCAAGTGCGCCATGTATCTCCTTCGCGCAGCTTCGTTATTCACGTGGACTTAAATTTGTCCGATTCGATCCACCTCATCAAAAACCGATAGTATCAGACCATATGAGCAGTTTTAGATCGATTTCATACATGAAGTTTAATGATAAACAAAAAAATAGGTAAATCCTTTGTTTTAACAAACCGGCATGGTACTCGCAGAGCTTGCATAAAAAAAACATTAATACGTTTTAATAGAAGCTAGCACTTTTTTGAGGGCTATCTCAATTTTCCCATCAAAGTTTGTAGGCTGATATTCCATATGAAATAAAATTATCAAATCGGCCTTAAATGGTATAAGACCACGCCGATAGTGATATGCATTTATTCAAATTCATCCAAACCTCATTGACAACACGCATGCTTAAAATTGCATAATGTTATAAAAAAAAACATACTGTGCCATTCATATGATCTTTATTAACAATACTGCACACAAATATAATGTATTTTTTGAATAGCCGTGCGTAATACATCTGGACACTACTACCTGAATGGCAACTGGAGGATAGATTTTCCTAGAAGCATGGAATTTGCTGGTTGCAAATTTCACTATGACAGATCACCTCAAGGATTCTCAGCCCCAGACATAATTACATGTTTAGGACCTACAGACGAACCTCTGTTCATTGTGGTAAGGATTCTGATTTTATTTTTAGTCTTAAAACAAATACAAGTATTTACATATCGCCCAGATAGCACCACCATTTACAAGCTAAGCTACTACGACTTTTCCATACATATTTTATACTGTGTTTGTACTAAGTATGTTCAGTTCTCTGTGTCTTCTTCAGTTATTGTACTTATGGTATGTACTTACGAGTATTGTACAAATTATACTTTGTGAGATCCTAAATCGGAGGTTTTGAAGAGGGTGACTTTGTGGAGTCAACCTTCTGCGATTTCTCCAAGACCTTTAATTGTATATCTCATGAAATCTTACTAAGAAAACTTGATGGCTATAAGCATGAAGTTGCTGTGTAACTGTTTAAAATATAGATCCCAAGCTAAGTAACCTCGATCTTATGGAGGAAGCTTCTCTGGGGAAAGAAAAATACTTTACTGAATCCCGCTGGTGTCAATCTTTAGGTCCTCTGCTCTTCCTCATACATATAAACGATATTTCTTCTTCCCTCACAGATGATACTTTAGTATTTTATGCTGATGATATAAACTTTACATATTGTAATATTGATTTTAATCATTTAAAGTCTTGCATAGATATGATGTGGAGGATTGGTTTTTAGCAAGCCAATTAAGCCTAAATGAGAATAAAACTGAAAACATTATTTTTTACCTGTGCAGAAATGATAAATTTAACAATCCAAAAGCAGTTAAATTTCTAGAAATTTTCTTAGATCCAACTTTAAAGTTTAATCATCCTGCTGACTATGTCTAATAAAATATCTAAAAGCGTCTACATTTAAAAATGCTAGAAATGCATATAAAGAACTAAATATTATGACACTTCCCTGCATATATACTTTTGAGTGTATATTGTACATAAAAAATAATGTAATATAACACTTCACAAAACATACATAGTCTAATCACGAGACGCATCACAAAGTCGGCCTTAGAATTGAATTCTTAGTGCGCAAATCTGCTTTGACTTGTGGATTTTCAAACTTTTGTTGACTTTTCTTGTTAGCGTTGGACTCTTTTGGATCGAATTTGAAAACTACAGATTTAACTGCGTGGAAATTTTCATCGTAATAATAAGCCGTTTCCACAGCCGAGTTCCCCATCTTGTTAATATCGGCTGTGAAAGTTCAGGAATTCCTGAGCACGATTTGTGAAATTCTCTATTGCATTATGGAGATTAAGAGAAACATTTTTGTATTTGCCAGTGAAAGGTAAGTAGACAGGTTACATGCAACAAATTAGCACAAGAGTTTTTAAGCGATGTAGCTGCTTCAATTATATATGCAGTCGCGTCTGTCACTAACACTAAAATATTCTTATGTTTGCACATTTTTTTAAAAGATTGCATTACTAGCTGTTGAATTGCTTCAGGATTGTTTTTTTGTAATCTTTTACTTGTAATTAAATATGGCATCACTACTTGACTTGATACTAAAACATTTGTTGTTTTTTGTATCCATACTTTCATCAACAGTTATCTATAGTTTTCAATCACGTAATTTCGATCGTATGTTATTCACATGAGGAACATGATGCCATAGTACGAATTTCTCAATATAATCTTAAGAAATTCGTGTGTCATAGTCTTTCCCTCATAGGTACTGCCCACTTAGGTACAGGTACCGCAACATAAAGGTTTCCTAGTCATTTGTTTTTTGAAAGAGAAAATATATCCTTTCTCTCTTCTGTAACGAATAAAATCTAAATAAATTACTTCCCCTCCACATAACCTGTGCATTCATTCAAGTAAACAGATAGTCCAGGAGCCAAGCGGGAGAAAAATTGATTTAAAATTTTACATTGAAAACCTTTATATTGCGGCAGCTGTAATATATATATATATATATATATATATATATATATATATATATATATATATATATATATATATATATATATATATATTACAGCTGCGCAACATAAAGGATTTCAATCTAAAATTTTAAATAAATCAATTTTTTATATGACGTTTGCGTTGAATATGTCTTACAATTACTGAAATTCCAGCTCACAAAATTCGTCTTGCACATAGTAAAAGCACTTCATTACTACTCCATCGTAATATAATTCAGGAAAACATTTGAGAAATGTATTTGATTCACAAATACGACATAGCAACCGGCCGGCGTGACATTTTACAATAGGTATATCATCAACATGCATCGACGGCCATCAAACAACTGACACTTGTGATGTGGACTCGTGCCGTACCCCCTACGCTGCTCCTGCTACCTGCGACAGGGAATTCAATCCCAACGTTTCAGCTCTTATAATATACCTGTATAAAATGTATGGGAAGTAAATTGTGTATGTATTAGTAACAAATCATGAGAAATACATTAGAAGTACTGTACTTACTACTGTACTATATAAATATTTTTTATTTACACGCAATGTGCATAAGTGTATAAATTATGATAAAATGCAGCTCCGTTTACTTTAAATGATCGGAGGGCACCGAATATTCATGTCAGCTTTCGGTAAGGGAGCAAACGTATTATTAAAACAAGGTAGCTCAGAGGGTATTATAGTGATGTCATTTCAATACCATTGAACTATACTGGTTCAATAATAAGCTTAGTCTTTTATCGCTACAAATAACACATCAATACCAGTGCCCTCCTCTCATTTAAAGTAAATCTGTTCATTCTAGTTTTAGTGTATTAAGTACATTATCTCACAGTTTGAACTGAAGTAAAACGTACTATGTACTTTGCATTAATCAGCATGCAGTACAATCATTCTCAGTATGTTCTAAGTATATTGGTGTGCTATGTGGGATTTTCCGAAAAAATTGCAAAACCTACCAGAATACGTGGAATTATTTGATTTAAATTTGTACAGCGAATGAACTTTAAAGCAAGAAATAAATGTATACCCCATTCCCCGGGTGCACAATTTTCACCTTAGATTCAAGAACGTTCGAATGTCTTATTTCAAGCACACTTTATGGAATTAAATGAGTGTTTATTGAATTATTCGGGACTACCAATTTTATTGACTAACGTTTTTGTTTTATTAATTTATATATGGACATTTTAACAATTTTTCTACTTTACAGAAATTAATCTTTTATGAAAATTTGAATAAAATATATACATATACATATTCCAGCTGCTGTGATTTTTTTTGAAACGCAATTATTAAAAAGTGTAACCAAAATTCTCCCCCTTTCTTCATTACCATAACGTGCATGCATTACTTAAATTATATTGTAAAAATGTATACATTATTTTTAGTTACTTTATCAAGATTCAGATGTACCAGTAAGCTACACATACAGTTTACCAACAAATGTTGTACCGGGAACTGAAACAGAAACTTATGCTTGGACGTTTGACAAATTTACTCCATGCTCCGTAACCTGTGGAGGAGGTGAGTAAAATACAAGGTAAAATAGAAGAAAGTTTTTCTATTACACATATTAAGTGTGTGATTAATACTATATAATCGTTGGCTCGGGAAAATGGTGCACGTTTTATGTTGAGGACTGAGAATGTTGTTTATGACTGTTCAAACTGTAAGTGCCAACATCATTTTGCAGTAAAGGTAAAACTATACAATTAGCTTCGCCAGCGTAGAAAATGCGAACCCAAGAAGCACACTGAGTTGTAATTTGGTCACGCCAACCTCGCCAACGTTTTGACAGCTGTCACAACGTTGGCGTAACCAAATTACAACTCGGTGTGCAACTTGGGAGGGGACCAACACATTAAAATAATTTACATTGCACGATATAATTGATCATTATAAAAATAAAAGAAAAGGACCTAAATAGAGTAGAGGAACTCTAAACAGTAACCTATCATGGCCTTAATATTAGAGCATGGTCTTTATAAAATACTCTATTAGTGTGACGTCACATAATTATGCAACCTACGTACTACTGTTATGACACACTGGTTGCCTATACATCACACTGGAACTTGACCCTTAATGCGTATGTCTATAAAAGCGACATTTTTGAGGCTTAAACACAGCGTAAAATTTTATTTTATTTCTCCCTTCTAAGAAATATTTAAGAATTTACAGTTACCATTTACCATATACAATACATGTTTGATTACGTACAATGTTCAACACATTAGGAAAACTTTATTATTGATTTAATAAATTAATATTAATAACGGATACCAATAGGAATTACGATTTATGAAAATCAAACTGCACATGTCAATTAGTTTGTGATTAACCTCAAGTTGTTGATATAGTTTATAACCTCATTTCTTTTTATAAAGTAACTTTGATTGTGTTTGGATTGTTTGAATAATATCCTACAGGTAGGTAATTAAGAACATTTTTAGCTTTACCGGTTTTTTGATTTCAAATAATTTTACTTGATTAATGAATGTACATAAACAAATTAGTTTTTATATGGTTATATGAAAATTTATACAATGTAATCAAATACATATGACAAACTTGTAGAGATGGGCAATATGACTCTTTTCAAGGAATCGTATCATACTGACTCTGTAACACAAAAGATTCGTATGTTTCGTACCACTGCATCGTCCGTCATGCTATGCTGAGTGAACATGAGAAATAGTATAATGTAAACATACTGTATTATTTCCATAAGATGTATGATTAGTACTATACAATAAAATGATAATACGAAATCGGAATCAGTAAACTTTGACTTGTGTTTTTGTCATTTTGTCTTTCAGCATTGCCTCAATCTCAAGTTAGTTCTAGACTGAGTGAGCCATTGCCGACAAATTTCAGGTCATTACTTCCGATGCTACCAAATCATAAAGAAATTCAGAACAAGACATCAAAAGAGATAGAACGACAGAAAAAGAATTTCGACAATAGACATAGAACTAATAAAGACCTATCCTAACTACAACATCAAGAAAAGGTATGGGTGCTTGATCAGAAGAAAGAAGGTGGTAATAGAAAAAGTGAGAGAGCCATGATCATACAATTATAGAAACAGATGAAGGGAAGATCAGAAGAAATAGAAAATCTTTACATGTTTTACCAGACCAAAGAACTATTGCGGCAAAGGACAGTGAAGATAATACAAACCCAAATAAAGACTAAGAAAGTTGGAAGTCAAGAACTGATGACAGGAACTTAGACAAAACCCAAACCAGAAGAAATATAAGGCCAAGGAAAATGCCAGTGTACTTAAAAGACTATATAGGCTACTTAACTCAATATTGTTTATTATTAGAAAAGAAAGATGTACAGTTGGTAACATTCTTATTAGAAAAGTTGTTGTTATGTCATGTGAGTGGTAAACAGAGAGAGATAGATAGTGACTAATCTTTCTGTGACTAATGAATAACGTACGTTTTTGTGTTACATGTTTTAACTGTTAATTCATATGCAATAAACACATATACATTACACTTACTATATCAGTACGAATACTAAACTGTACCGGGGCCAAAGATTCGTACCATATGATTCATTGGAAAGGGTCGTATCATTTATACGAATCATGCAAATATGACATATCTCTACAAACTTGCATTTCTTATCAAAGTTCCTGCAGACAGCACTGGAATCACTCGCCGATATCCGAACTCTACTAAGGTACTCCCATTTTTCTATTAATTTGGTATCCTTTGGAAAATTAAACAGTTTGCACCGACTTTTATTAGTATGATCACACTCTGGAGTAAATAATATAAATCCATCAAAATAAACACAAACGTCTTCCTCAATCAATAATACAGCACTTGAATAGATGAACAGTAGGTTATGAAACATGACTTGAAATATTTCAAGAAAGTTGAAAGGATAGTGAAGTTAGTAGGAATATTAACTTTTGAATTTATTGGAGAATATTCTTTCCTGTTTAAAATTAATTAACTATATTAATAACAGTTTTTGTAATGCGCTATATTTGTATATTTTCACATGCGATGGAGAAATAAAATAAAATTCTGGGCTGTGTTTAAGCCTTAAAAATGTCGCCTATGTAGACATGCATTAATAGTCAAGTTCCAGTATGATGTATAGGCAACCGGTGTGCCATGACAGTAGTACGTAGGTTGCATGATTATATGAAGTCCTACTAAAAGAGTAGGTATATTACAACATTTTATACAATCTTAACAGTACACTAACTAGAAGACAACAAAAATACAAGTGACAATATGTTTCAGGACTTCAATACAGGAATGTCACGTGTGCAGGCCGAAAAACCCTTGATCCTGTTGACAGGTCACTTTGCAATGCAGACAATGAGCCAGAGTCACAGAGAAAATGTAATGAAGTTGCTTGTGAGGCTAAGTGGATTCCTGATCCTTGGGAAGATTGTTCTGCTCCTTGTGGAGATGGAGGAATTCAGACAAGAGAAATAACATGTCAGAAGATTGCAGGTAATGGTTATCCAGTTTTGGCAGAAGATTCTGAATGTTTAGCACTTAAGCCAAAACCGCCAACTGAACAAAAGTGCAATGTTGGAAAAATTTGTGCTAAGTGGCACACTGGTCCTTGGAAACCGGTAAGTGTAAAGGGTTAGTATAAAGCAGGTTGCCTCTTACATGAAAATTACAGGAAGATGAAAAGACAAAACATCTATGGTCAGTAATAGATTTGTCAGTTTTTATTAGCAGGAATTCAACAGTCATCAGAAGGTCTGATTTTAAGAATAAATATTGCAAAATTAATATTTGCAAAAATTCAATTAGGTGATGCTATTTTTGATAAAATATTCATAGTTACCTCTCTGTCTTCGCCATTGACAGTTACTGGTGATTATTTTCAGTACTGCATTATTTTCTCTCAAATACCAAGTCTTTCACCGCAATATCATGAATTTGATGTGATTGGTTATTTTGTAATTATTAAAGAAAAAGTATTTTCTATAACCCATGTTTATACGAATTTTTATTCTTAAAATGTATCTTTCTAACAACTGCTGAAATCCTGCCAATGAAAAAGTAAGACATTCTGTATATACGGTTGCCCAATTGGTGACTATGATATATGGTTGTCGTTTAGGAAAAAAATACTGCAAATAAATATTCCCCATATACTTACCCAAAAAGCTAATTAACAATATGTACACATATTTTACATGTACATGTTTATACATATTTTAACACTATTGTGTAATTTTCTGAACAGTACACATAAGTTTAAATACATTTTTGGTAATTTAATGCTACAATTTAACTGCTTATTTAAGTGTGATCATCTATGTGGAGATGGGAAACAAACTAGAAAAATAACGTGCTACATAAAAGGTGAAGAAAATAAAATAGAAGTACTTGAGGATGGGGAATGTGAGGCAATTGAACCCAAACCGGAGGAAGAAAAGAAATGCAATGTTCGTCCCTGTGAAGGTGTAGACTGGATAACATCAGAATGGACTGGTGTAAGAAAATAATATATTTTGTTGAAACCCAAGTTTTAGTACAAATTCTCTATTTTGTTTATGAATTCATATCATATAAATAAAATGGAGAATTTCTACTAAAACTGAATAAATATTAAAAATTAATGTAACTAAATATATTCATTATTTGTTAGTGCGACAGAATATGTGGACTTAAAAACGAGACAAGGAAAGCACATTGTGCCACTGCATCTGGTCAAGTTTATTCCGATGACCTCTGTGAAGCTGAAGAAAAACCAGAAACTGTCAGAAAGTGTGAATCGTCAAATGCCACCTGTGAATATTTGTGGTACGCATCTCAATGGAGCGAGGTGACTATAATTTTTCAGAATTTTATACAGCATACCTCAAAGTGAGAAACGTGCCATTATGTATCTGAAATGACCTACTTAAATTCTATATATTTTATTTCAAAATTAAATAAAACAGTAGATTCCTTACGTTAAATTGACAAAATTTACCAATAGTTTTACTGAAAAATATATTTCAAAAAAATTTAAAATCAGTTTAGAAAACGTTTTCTTTATCTCCTCAAAAATCAGGAGCAAGGTGCTGTATTTTGACTATAGTCAGCTATATTTGGTTCACTGAGTCATACTAGTCTGTTGAAACAAACAAGGGAATGTATTACAGGATTCTGCAAGTTGTGAGCCATAGAAGGGCGCCTCCATTATTAATTTCAGAACTAGGAACTTGAAGTAGGAAACGTCAGCATGTTGTCAAAACAGACAGATATCAGCTGTTTCGTAAATTCATAGCAACTACGTTGTCCATCTGACAACTGTAAAATAAGTCAAATCAAAGAAAAAACAAATGATACAAATGTCAAAATAGACTCACAGTACTGCCAGTGTAAGAATATGCTGAACAATGCATGGTGATTCGATAGACTAGTATTATACAGCTAACTGGATATAGCTGACTGTCTCGATAGTAATTTTTCAGTTTATAAAAAACCTATTCAAATATGCACATTCTGGCAGATATCGCTAGAAACCAGTGCTGAAATAGATCCTAAATGAAGTCCATTGTAAACAAAATTTCCTCTACCTTCATATAGAATAGAAGAATATAGTATTTTACATGTAGACGAGTGAATATATATTTTCTTATTAATGCTGACAGTTATTTATAGTGTTCAGTTAACTGTGGTGAAGGTGTTCAAACCAGAACCTTATTCTGTGGAGTTGTAACTGCAGAAGGAGTAAAGAAAGTTGAAAATGACAAGTGCGATCCATCTAAGAACTTTGAAACTATTAAAAAATGCATCGGTGAAGAGGAAGAATGTGAAGGTGAATGGTTCAGCGGGCCTTGGGGAAAAGTAAGTACTATTTGTTGTGAAAGTATAATTTTTGTAAATTGCATTATACTAAAAATTATTTATCTGTATTAATTTTCTACATTTTGTATCGACATTTACAACTATTTGGGTGATAAATGTTGCGCTCATATCAAAACCTCAAAAATTGTAATGACATTTATTAAAAATATTTTCTGAAATTCTGGTATATCAAATATAGCTTGTCCGTAAATAAATAAATTTAATATTTCTTTTAGTGTTCAAAATCATGTGGAGGTGGAGAACGCACCAAGAAAGTAGTGTGCTTGAAGGATAATATAGTCGTAGACCCATCTATTTGTGGTTCTGATAAAATAGTATTTTCTCAAGAAGAATGCAATACTCTTCCATGCTCAGAAGGTACAAATTTTTATTCCATAGGAATAGGACAAGACTAATTTTACTGTTTGTAGATACTATAATGCCCACTGATGTTACTCAGTTTGTTGATGAATCAGAATCAGAGAAAGAAAAAGCAACTACTGAAATATCTGATGAAGGTACAAAAGAATTAGAATCAACATTGGAAACAGATATTACTGAAGCATTTGAAATAACCACTGAGCCATCTAAAGTTGAAAAGAAATTTTCTGAAGAAGACGAATATGAAATTGTTCCCGATACTGATTGTGATGATGGTGAATGGGTTGATGTTGAAGATGGCTGGGCACCTCTCAAAAAAGGTAACTAAAAATTTATTGCTTTATGAGGGATGTGAATGGTGGTATTTTTCCGGTCAGTAAAATGGTAAAATGTTATTTTACTGGTAAGGTAAATCACATTTGCCATATAAATGGTGTTAAAAATGGCTGAGCACCTCTTAAAAGGTAAGTAAAAATTTATAACTTTATCAGGGTTGGGAGTGGTGGTATTTTTCCGGTCAGTAAAATGGTAAAATTGCCATATTGGTATTTTACCGGGTAACATTGAGGGTAAAATGGTATTTATGCTGAAATAGTAAAATCATAATTGTAATTCTTTAAAAATCCAGTGCATTTAACAGAAATGTTTGACCATTTTTGACATGAACGAAAGATTTATTCTTCAAAATTTTCAAAGATTTCAATTTTGATTTCATCAATATCAATTAAAATTAAAATAAATAAAATAAAAAATATCTCCTACTAAGACTTTGACCTGGAAATATTTTAATAAAGATCTTAGAGTTCTTCTGACCAAGCAAAGTTAGTAGATATAGTTCATATCTCTAATGTTGGTGTTGATGTCATCAATTTATATACATTTCAAAGACATGTAGATTTTCTATCAGTTTAATTGAATGATTTCAAAAATTTGAAGTTGATGATGTGAATGCCAACATTGCGTGATATGAACTATAGTTGATTAATAAGCCCTCAATATTTAACTATATGTTGTTGGTATCAAATGACACAGTTTTTTTTTACTAAGAATCAAATTCAACTTTTATCGATTTTTAATTTTACAGCTATTTTACCGGTAAAATCATGATTTCACTTACCATTTTTAATTTTTCTGGAAAAATCACATTCCTAGTATTCACGTATTTTTAGATTCTCAGGATATATTTTCTTATAAAAGCTTGTATACTTCACTTAACCTTCAATTTACTATTTTACCATATTTCTGACACACATTATTAACCAGAGCCATCGTTAAGTGCCTGAATTAAGGTCATATACGGGCCATTCACAACAATATGCCCAGTTGGTTAATTCAAAAAGCTAAAAGAAATATATTGGATTCTACATTTATTATCCAGTGCCATAAAAGTACAATAAAAAAAATTAAAATAATGGTATTATGTATTATTAGTATTATAATTATTTAACTGTAATTATGACACAAAACTACACAAAACAGTTATGTCTGTACTTTGGTTACTGAACACCAATTTTTATTTAATTTTTAAATTAAAATATCGTATGTTATGCATTTACTGTGTTCCTTTTTACTGAGCGTGCCAGTTGGAGGTATTCAAGAACTTCTGATTCACTATTATTTTCATTCTAATCACTTTGTTAACTCATCAGTTTCAAATAAAAATTTTTCTAATTCCTTAGTTGAAGGCTCATTTTGCATAGAAACAAATAAGTATGAGCACGAGATAAAACCATCTATTGGAAATGGGTGCCGTGCGTACTTGGTCAAGTCATCACTGCTATTGACGAATCAGTTGGCGGTCGACGTATTGCCTTTGTACGTGGTTTATTTGAAAATTTAGTTCCCAAATAGACTATGAATCGTGTCCATCTTTGCATGAGTATTTAAAGAAATGCCGGCAAGTGAATATACTCGTCCACAGCATTAGCGGCTCACAAAATTTTCGCGAGTATACTCACACTTAAAGAGCTAACCACAAAACTTTTTATCGATGACAACTGTCAAACATAAGCCCTGTTTTATATTTACTTGTTCCTTTCGGCAGTAATAATGAGTGCCACACTTTTCAAGCCCGAGTATTTCAAACACTTTGAAAGGAACACAGTGCTGTTCCAATGATGTGAAAATTACTTTAATATAAACATCGGTATAGACTGTAACTGAATATATTTGATGGGACCATTATAATTAACTACGGAAGTGGTTACTGGCTGAATTGACCTAAAACTTAAGTTTTAAGTTGAAATCTTATAGTAATTTTTTTCATTATTATTTTTATTTAATATTTAGATATTAAACAAATGTCTGCTATAATTATATATTTTTTAATTATGTACATTTAAAAAAAGTAAATATGCTACAGGAAGAAGATGAAGTAACTAAAATAACAGAAGATGGTATTACAACAGAATCTCCCTTCTCAATTGACGACCTGATGCTTAGTGATGGTACTACTGTAGAAGAAAGTGAAAATACTCTGGAAACAGGATCGGGTGAGACCGATTTTACCAGTTTAGCTACAGATAAATTTACAAAGAGTACAGATTTATCAGGATACACTGATGAGGAGGGCTCTGGAACTGAGCCAACCGTTGTTGTAGATACCCTTGACACTGAAATTACTTTCATTACTTCAGAAAGACCAGAGTTCAGTCAGTTTACCACAGAATTTGCCAGTTCTTCAAACATTTCTGAGGAGACTACTGACATTTCAGGAACTTCTTTATCTGGTAGCTCAGAGGTCACTGATATTTCCAGCAATGTACCAAGTGAAAGTGCAAGTTCTATTGTTGAAACGGAAAGCTCTAGTTTAACTACAGAAATATCTGGCTCTGATGTAACCACCGAAATTTCCTCTAATTCTGATATAACAAGCTCCAGTTCAGATATCACAATAGAAAGTTTGAGTACTGATATAATAACTGACAGTTCTGATGTGACAACTTTGAGTTCTGAGGTAACAAGTGGTAGCTCTGATATTACTGACACTTCCATTACCGTTGATAATACTGCTGATACGAAAATCACAGAAAGTGACATAACCGAAAGTATATACACGACTGAAAGCACTGATATAACCGGAAGTACTGATATAACCGGAAGTACTGACACAACTGAAATTACCGATACAACCGAAAGCACTGAAACAACCGAAACTACATTTATTACTGAAACAAGTTTAAGCAGTGAGAAAATAGATACATGAACAACTGAAACAACTGAAACAGCTGAAACAACTGAAACAACTGAAACAACTTCAGAAATATCATCATCCGATACTTTAGGAAATGAACTGACAACAGTAGCTGGTACGGATGTAAGTGATGTTTCTGAAACAACAACAGAAATTTTCATAGGAGAAGCTAATTTTGGGGAAAGAAAAGTAACAGCTGAAAGTCAATCAACAGTTGATTATACTGGAACCACAGAAACTGGAGAAAGTACCACAGAGATCACAGGATCAAGAGAATATTTTAGCACTACCGAATTTACAGGTATCACAGAAACTACAACACAATTTTCTGGTAGTAGTCAGGGTGAAGGTAGCACCACTGAATTTAGCGAAAGTACTGACAGTACAACCACTGAAATTACAGGTAGTACTATTGCAGTAACTGATAGTACAACAGAATTTACTAGCACAACTGAGTTTGCCGAAAGTAAGCTGACCACAACTGAATTTCCATCTACCACCTCTGGAATTAGTGATAGTTCCACAATATCAACAGAATACTCCACTACAGAATTTACAGGTTCCACTGAGGAACCTTATAGTACTACTGAATTTTCTGAAGTAACAACAGAATTTACTGGTAGTACTGTTAGCGGTATCACTGAAATTGACATATTCTCGAATACATCTGAAAGTGAACCCACGGAACAAAGCACTTATGGAACGACATCAGTTATTGAAGTATTTAGGAAAAAACCAAAAATGTGTAAAAGAAGAAAAATCAAAACTTGCAAGAAAACTCCATATGGATGCTGTTGGGATAATATCACACCTGCTGAAGGACCTTTTGACAAAGGTTGTCCAACTCCCAAAACTTGTAAAGAATCTAAATTCGGATGTTGTGAAGATGGTGTTTCTGCAGCATATGGCCCAAAACTTGCAGGTTGTCCATCTTTACATTGCAATGAAACCCTCTTTGGTTGCTGCCCTGACAAAAAAAACACCAGCAGAAGGTAACGACTACGAAGGATGTCCTGTGCCTCCACCAAAATGTCTGCAATCAAAATATGGGTGTTGCAAAGATAACATTACCGAAGCTAAAGAACCAAAGCAGAAGGATTGTGAAAAAGAAGAAAAACCTGAAGAGGAAAAGTCCAAAGAAAAACCTAAAGAAGAAACGGATGAGGAAGGTAAAGAAGAGCAACAGCCAGTAACCACTGAAGAACCAGAGCTAAAAGAAGATTGCAAAAACACAACCTACAGATGTTGCCCTGATGGAATTACAACTTCTCAAGGTCCAGGCTACCAAGGTTGTGACTTGCCATGCTCTAATAGCACCTTTGGATGTTGTCAAGATGGTCTTACTTCAGCACATGGCCCAAGTGGAGAAGGATGCTGTTTATCATCAGCTTTTGGATGCTGTCCTGATAATATTACACCTGCAAGAGGAACAAATTTGGATGGTTGTGGATGTCAGTATTCACCTTATGGTTGCTGTCCAGATAATAGCACTACTGCAAGAGGTTATAACAATGAAGGTTGCGGTTGCCAACACACTTCATATGGATGTTGTCCAGATAGTTTCACTCCCTCCCAAGGACCTGAATACCAAGGTTGTCTTTGTCACACATTCCAATTCGGTTGTTGTCCAGATGGAATTACTGCAGCAATAGGTCCTCACCAACAAGGTATATTGTTTTCATTAAATATTGAATTGTCCAAAAATTTTAGCAACATTTGAAACTGCTGTGGACTAAATTTAATTTCATATGATATAATTTCCTCATTTGCTTGAATATTTTCAGTGTTTCACTTTACATTATTTTTTTTTTATATAAATGCATCATAAATAGATAATATAATAATATATTTGAGAATATATTATTGATTAATCAAATCACTATAAAACCATTTTTAACGAGAACAAATCTTGCCCCAGAAAGGAACAAAATATCAGAAAAAATACTTTTTTCATTTTTAGCTATTTGAAACTAGAAATAGCCAAGTATACTTGCCTATGAGCATAAGATAATTTAGGCTTGATACTTCAAAATATAGAGTTTGTACACAAATAAATCTCGAATTGTCCTAGTTTTGTCATGAAATAAAGTGGCTATAAGAATCAAATGGAAGACAATATAAAAAAAATTACAATATGTGTGTCTAAAACAGATAGACACAAAGAGTATTTAATATTTATTTATGCGCCATGGGAGTAAAGTGAGTGAGTGTTTTAGTCTCGGCATGCAAGGGACTAAAACACACTTTACTCCCGAGGTGTATAAAATATTTTTTTGTACGAACGGGATCAATTTTTATTACAAAAAAATTAAATGCAAAAACTAACGAACAGTAATTGGCCACTCATCTGTATTTTATCCCGAATTTATCTAGGTGTTAATTGTCTGTTTGACATTATTTTTTATTTATTTCTGTTTGAAGTTTAGATTACTAAATATTATTAATTAACGATTATTATGATCTATAAAAATTACCTTATTAGTATTAATTTTAGTTTGAAATGTTACATTTTATGGTTTATGTTTGATTTTAAATTTTTTTGTTCTTTCTACCATTAAAAGTTTGACATAATAAAAATATTGATGGTATGTTATATTTGTAGTTCATTGGTTTCCATAGCGACTTTAAATCATTCAGGGAATAAACACTTATTTTACTTCCTATTTTGACTAGTAAAATAATGTTTTATACCCATTCGAACAAAAAAAAAAAAAAAAATTAATGTATTCTCTTTATTGAAACAAGTTCAAATAATAAACAATTAGCTAACCATGATTTAGAAATTCTCAGAATCCTCCTTGCTTTTATTGTCACATAAGTAAAATAAAATCAGTTTTCATTAGGATTTTGTTAAATCTAAATTAAGTATTGCTAGAAATGTTGGATAATCTTTAATAACTTTAATAACCTATTTATAATGATAGTCAATAATACAAACATTTGTTTATTTGCATATATGAAGAATAAAGTAAGTATCTGTAAATTATTCTTTCCTTATAAATGCGAAATATTTTTTTCTATATAAATATCTTGTCATGTCCTTATAAATGTGAAATATTGTTTGCATATTAATATGTCTTATGTCATAAATCACAATAATGTAATCAAATCATTTTTCATTAGGGTGTGGTTGCAGAAATACCGAATTTGGATGTTGTTCGGATGAAGAAACGCCAGCTTCTGGACCAAATAATGAGGGATGTGGGTGTGAATCAACTAAATTTGGTTGTTGTCTAGATGGTGTTACAGAAGCAATGGGAGAAAACTTTGAAGGATGTGAAACTACTCCCCTCAATCTGCAAGGTATGCATTTTATATACTAAATGTAGATACGCGGTTTTTTAAGTATATGTATTTGTTATTTAGCTAGCTGTTCACTTCCCAAAGAAAGAGGAACTTGTAGAAATTATACAGTTAAATGGTTCTTTGATATGGACTATGGTGGCTGTTCCAGGTTTTGGTATGGTGGGTGTGATGGTAATGGCAATCGTTACAAGACGAAAGAAGAATGTGATCAAGTTTGTGTTGAACCTCAAGGACCAGGTAATGTCATAAAATTTGTGTACTTATTGTGAATCAGAAAGTATTATGGTTTCATAGAATTATAATTATTAATGAATTATGTAACTTTATAATTTATTCCCCTATTTCAGACAGATGTAATTTGCCTAAAGTAGCTGGACCATGTGAGGGTTACTATCCACAATGGCATTACGACAAGGACCTTAAACAATGTGTTCAGTTTATTTATGGAGGATGCCTTGGTAACAACAACAGGTTTGAAACGAGGGATGAATGTACGACACTTTGTGTTAGAGACAGTAGTGTTGGTAAGTACAACCTAGTGAAACCTTATCCATTTATCTAGTTAAAAATTATTAACCATATTTAATAGATGCTTGTGAGCAACCAAAGGAGGAGGGTCCTTGCAAAGGCAACTATCAAAAATATTATTACGATAAAGAAACCAGTGAATGTATCGTCTTTAATTATGGTGGCTGTAAAGGAAATAATAACAACTTCCCAACATTAGAAGCTTGCAATCAAAACTGTGCGGCTCCAGGACATAAGAAAGGTATGTTGAAATTATCTTGGTACATAATATTGGTATATTCGGATAATTTTTTTCCTTAATTGCATGTATACGTTTTTTGTGTATTACTTTAACTTGTTCTGTAGTTTTTAATTAATTCATATTTTAATCTAGATGTTACTGAGAAATGTTATATCAACATGCATGGTTCGACACTAATATTTAATTAATATCTGATATTCTGCTTCAGTTTAGTGTCCTATGTAGAGGGTAGATTTACACTAAATAAAATCTGTCCGCTTTAAGTGTACAGCGTTGATTTTAGATATGGAGCTATTTGCTCGCTTCCATTGGTCGGTTACTCGTTCCATCAATCTGTGGATTTAACTGGCTCTCTGTGGCCTGTGGTCAACTGGTCGGGTCTCAGTTCAATATTATTTTGCCTTGCATAGTGGACAAATAATGAGAAATTTTGCTACTGAGAATGAATTGTTTGAGTGGCAACCGATTTAAATCGAAATCGTGACGCGTGAGGCTGTTTTAACCAATCTCGGAAGTACTGTAAACGTAAAGCGGACAGACTTTAACTGCTTGTACCCTATTAGATCATTGCTCGCTACCAAGGAGTCAGGGCAATTGCACGGAAAGACTACCTAGATGGTATTATAGTACACCTGAAAAACGCTGTATTCCATTTTATTATTCTGGCTGCAATGGTAATCAGAATAACTTCAATAGTAAAGAGGCATGCGAAAATGATTGCCCAATGGAAATTGGTGAGTTGCATGAAAAGCTAAATTTAAATTATTTAAAAGTCTTGCATAAAAACTAACTTTAGATGCTTTGTTCATGTTATAATCGATAGTACTATTGCAAATTGTGTTGAAAGTTAAAGAAATATATGTTTCTTGGGTGACTGGTACATGTTTATTTTTTACTTGAATTATTGCAAAATATAATTCCTTTTGTCAAATCAAGTAACTATAAATTTTATACAAAAATTGGTGAAAATTTAACTTTTGTGATATTTAGTTAAGGATACTTGTCATCTTCCTGCCGAAACTGGAAATTGTGCAAATTATGTGGACCGTTGGTACTATGATACCAAGAAGAAAGATTGTCGGCAATTTTACTATGGTGGTTGTGGTGGGAATGGCAACAATTTTGAAACGCAACAGAGATGCCAAGAACGATGTGAACTAAGAAAAACTGAAGAACCCCAACAGCTTGAACAGACGGAGCGGCCTGAACCACAACCAACCGAAAGCATTGTTGAACCATTCCAAACAAGTAAATTAGAAGCTTTTCAATTCTCAAATGATTTTCTTAACTTATAATATAAAATTTTTAGATATGTGCTTCTTATCCAGTGATCCTGGACCTTGTAGAAGTGGTGTTGTTAAATATTATTACGATCAGACTGATGGCGTTTGCAAAAGTTTTACGTATGGAGGCTGTGAAGGGAATAGAAACAACTTTAATTCTATTGAAGAATGTCTACAGTATTGTGGAACAGCACAGGGTAATTATAAAACTTGTATACTTCATCTTTAGCAAATTGTACCTTTCAAATTGCTTTTATCTTAAATCTTTTTTAGATCTTTGCACACTACCGCCTGTCGTTGGGCCTTGCAATGGAGAATACCTCCAGTTTTACTACCAACCTTCTAATGATTCTTGTTTACCATTCAATTTTGGTGGCTGTGGAGGTAACTATAATAGATTCCAAGACCAATCTTCATGCGAACAGAGATGTAAAAAAGTACTTCCAACACAGGTTACTGCTACTCAAGCACCACCAGGTATATTCAAAGTAACTATTGTATAAACATTCTTATTTAATATTCTCACAACTACAGCTCCACCAAGTGATATAGCCATGTGTTATCAACCTGCGGATCCTGGAAATTGTACTGAAAATTATGTTGCCTTCTTCTTTGATAAGGATACAGGAAAATGTTCTCCATTTACATATACTGGATGTGGTGGTAATGATAACAGATTTAACAGTGAGGAGCAGTGTGAAAGACAGTGTGGCAGCTTTAGAGGACAAGGTAATATTAAATTTAGTGTCATAATTAGAATAAAGCACTAGTGCCATACACCAAAAAAAAACAACTATGCAGTGTCGGACACGTGTTTCATAGTTATTGCTCCTCGTCAGTGCAGCAATTACAATAAAAATTAACTAAAATTTTCTATTAATACAGTGGTTAGAATATCAGCAAAGTTCTAAAACCATTTTAAATATTATATAATTAGTTTTTTAAATATTTATAATAAACCAAAATGAACGCTTATTTCTCACAACTCCACAAACTTAACTTCTTCCAATGGAACATATTAATGGTATTATAACATTATTTTATTTCTTTTTGGATGTACTTTTTAGATGTATGTAATATGGAAAGAGATCCAGGTCCATGCAGAGGCTACTTTGTTAAATATTACTATGATAAGTCCAGTGGTCACTGTGAACAATTCGCTTTTGGGGGTGTCAAGGAAATGGAAATAGGTTTAGTTCGAATGAGGAATGCGAACATATTTGTGTCACTCACGAGGAAACCAAACCTAATATTACAAGTACAGGTAACCAAATTTATTTTTATCAATCTTTTAATTAGGTATTTGCATCAATGAAATATAATACTGCAAATAAAAGTAAGATACACAAAGTTGCATTCAATTTTGCGTATTAATAAATACTATTAGACTTACTAATACGCACAACTTCAAGTGTTGTCATGCATTTTTAAAGAATCTGGCCGTCTATACGCATGACTTGTAAATAGGGGTTTATATGTTAAGTATAATAATGTTAAGGAAAATTGAAAATGTTGTTTTAATTGTGAGAAATTAAAACGCAAAATAAAACGATGTAAACAAATTAATGTCACACATTAAATGTCACCATTTGCAAATCACCTCTGGCTGCCAGGAGCTTATGGCCCCTGATCGTGTTAGAGCCTTCGACTAACGCCTCAGGATCTAATTTTCACGGCCCGCGCCATAAACGCTTCTTTATACCTTTAATGCGTAAATAACTATCATTATATTATTATTATAAGTTTTTTACTTAGTTTGATAACAAAATGCTGTATCTCCTAAACAGTAAGATAAAAAGATGATATAAAAAGCAAAATGCGTTTGTTTAGCGTAAAATAAGAAAAGTTTAATTGCTACCATAGAACGCTATGTAGAGCTTTAACTCTACTATAAAAAACAACCCTTCATTTTACCCCTCCAAAAATATGTCACTTTCAAAAATTAGGTTTTATTAGTTAAATTACATAAATCCAAAAGAGTTAGTTGCTACACTAGCATTTATAAATTTATTTCAAAATTTGAGTATGTCAACATTACATAACAGTGATATTATGACCTATCACCGTGACATGTTTATAATATCAAAATATGTATAAATATTCTAAAAATGAGGTAATCTCAGAAAATGTGGCCAAAAGCTTCATGAAAATGTGTTTAGTGAATCACCCCTCAATAATGTTCATAATGTAAAGAAAGACAAGGCTTGCTAGTAGAGTAGTATACTATTTAATCTCACCTGTCTGTGGCCTTATATTTAAAATAATTCTAGCATTTTAAGTCGCATCTTGTATATGTAAAAGTTACTAACATTTTCTAGATTAACAGATAACGAGGCCAAAAGAACCTACCTTTTATTTATCCTATTTACTGCTTTTAAATACCTTTTTCTTATTAACTCCTCAACATTTCTACAACACATTATGCTTCTTTTTCTATAGCAATATGCCAGTTACCAGTTGATCAAGGTTCTTGTGAGGAAGGCTACCATAAACGATGGTATTTTGATGATCGACGTGGAGAATGTATTGCATTCATTTATTCTGGTTGTGGTGGCAATTTCAACAATTTTAAATCTTTCCAATATTGCATTGATTTTTGTAGAGATCTTTTGCCACCAACTGAGTCTTGTAAGTTATCATAACTCACATTACATTGCACCACCACAGCTTTAACAATTCTTTAAAAATGCCACCTAGCCACGTTTTCACCTTTGCAATTTGCTGTGTATATAGCTGTTCATTATTAATATTTAGCAAAACTGCAGCATTAAGACCCAGTACATTGACAGTGCTAAAGCTAATATTTTATAGTCAAATTCCTAATTTGTAGAATACTTTTAACCTGAATATTTTAGCTGGCACTGTAGTTGAGGCTACTGACACGCCACCTCATCGATGCCAAGAAGTATTTGATGAATGTGCAGCACTAAGATGTGCTTATGGAATAGAGGCATATATTGACGAAAACGACTGTAACAGATGTCAGTGTGATGATCCCTGTAGAGGTGTAGAATGTTTAGAAGATGAACAATGTGCCATAGATATTAACAGAAATAAAACCTCCAATCTGGATGCAGAGTTTGTTGCAATATGTAGAAAGAGTAAGTAAACTGTTAGAAAAATAATAACACATCCAATATGTATGTTCTGTGCCAATATCACTTGATTTTAATGGGAAAATTAACTTTTTATCATCTTATTTTGAATATTCTTTCATTTCTCGCTGACTGGAGAGAGATCTTAAATTACGTTGAAAGAGGGGCAGCATATTTGAATTGGTTTATGGAGGGGCATGAATTTATCCAAAAAAAGCGGGTCCTATTCAACCCGAGACACATATACGGCATTAACAAATTTGAATTGATAATTACAAGCAACTATTACATAATTATCCAGGTGGTCTTTGAAATGTTGGGAACTTTGTGGACAGTTTGATGTGGGACAAGTAGTATAAATTCCTATTTTAACCGCTAGACTACTAGTTTAATTTTGAGAAAAATCACAAAATACTAACAAAATTATAAACAACAGTCATGAAATTTATTAAATTCAAGATTAAATTTTATATTGTTTAATATTTAGGCAACAAACCAGGAGAGTGTCCAAATCTAGAGCCTAGTGAAACAAATTGTGAACAAGAATGCAGAACCGACGCTGACTGTACTCTTCATTCAAAATGCTGCTCAACGGGATGTGGTACTGCTTGTGTTGATCCTACTCCTCCAGCTCAACTAGTTACTCAACAACCGATTGAGCCTGCTTACACAGAAAAACCAATAGAAGTTGGTCGTAAGTACATATTTTTGTAATTTCATTTCCAGTAGTTAAATAAAAACAAGAATTAATTTCTGGTTTAGAAAAAATCCTAGCTCCCCACCTGGGGATCAAACCTGGGACTCCAGGGTGAGAGGCAAGTGTCCTTACCACTCGACCATGAAGCCATTGTAAGTTACTTATTCAGGATTCTACATTGTTTAAAACTTTAAGTGACTGACAAGAAAATTTTAAACAATATAGAATCGTCAATAAGTAACTTACAATGTCCATCTGGTGTTACTATTTGGCACAAATTTAAAAGTGTTCTGGAAAAAATCCCCGATCTATTAAAGTTGAAAACCATATGTGATTATATGCAAGGTGACAATATTACAGAAGGTATAAATAAAAATATAGCACCTTTATTAAAATATTATCCACTTACATTAACAGATGTTGAATGAAGTTTTTCTTTATACAAATATCTGTTAAGGAATAAAAGATGCAAGTTTACAGTGTCTAATTTAGAAAAACATATTATTAATAATTTTAAATATAAAATGTTTAGCAATGATGTACTATGAAATATTTCATTTGAATTATTGAATGTTATATTGAATTTTTTGACAAATATTAAGTTATTATAAATTATATAAAGTATTTTATGTACGACCGGTCTTCATTGGTCACTTTATAATACTTTATATACTTGGTTTCAGGGCTTAAAATACCACTTTATAGCCCGCCGCACAGTGGGATAGAATTAGATGTCGGCGGCCAAAATTCTAAAACTCACCAGGTTGTCTTGGGATGTGAAAATGATTATGGGAAAAATATTGAAAAAAATTCAATTTGCCCTCGGGGGTGAGATATAAGGGTGAAAAAAAAAGAATGACAGAACAATTTTAAATTCACTATATCGTCTTGGAATACCAAGAGGATTACAGTAAAAATATTTAAAAAAGTCCATCTGCCCTCAGGGGTGAGATATAAGGGATGAAAAAAAATAAAAGAGCGTCAAAAAAATTGAAACTCACCAAATCGTCTCATAATATTACGGTGATTATGATAGAAATATTTTAAAAATTGAATCTGCCCTCGAGGATGAGATATGAGGTGCGAAAAAACAAAAAAAGTTAAGAAATTTGAAACTTGTAATATGCACTTCGCCGGTCATTATACAATTTGAGAAAAATGTAGGGGCATTAACAAACTATTTTTGATAGGTGATTATTTAAAATGATGATTACCAAATTTTGAATTGTTGAATTATAACTATTACGTTTCTTCAACTAAAAATTTTAAAAGCGCCATAATTTCTTTTATGTGAACATTTCTTCAAGACATTAAATCAACTTTTCATTGCCAAAGTTTGTAGAGAGGCAAATGAATCGCACTGTATTGTAATAGCAGCAAAGCCATGCTACCGCACGGCGCCGGTGGGGTGTGCCGAGCGACCGGCCGGTATGGGCACCATCGCGCTCGCGCTATGCATTTGAATGGATAAATTGCAATTACCGGAAAATGGGCAAACCAATGCAGCTAATTTTTTGCATGAGGACAATAGATACTTCATAGAACTACCTCAACATAAAATCTCCGCACCCTCGCGCACCCGCGGTTTTGTAAGTCTACGTAAATTGAAACTTACAATCGTTTTACAGATTTTTGCACCTACTAAGATTAATGTATCTTATCTGGATGTTGTTGGACACAAGTGGTGTAATATAGCGATTCTCTCACACTAGAAACACTAGTCTTTGATTTACAAAAAAAAATAAGAATGCAACTTAATTGGTAACAATAATATCACAACACGAACTTGCTGAAAATTTTAGGTGTTTCGAGCTTAAAAGTTAAGCATTGACTAAGAGCACTACTTGCGCCTTATAATAGGGGTGTAACGGCACATAGTGTTGTTATTGTACATGTTTCTAGGAAGGCCGGAGTGTTTTCTACCTGGGAGAAAAGTTACAATAGAAAATATCATTGTTGACAATTTTGAATTTTGGCCGCGACCTTGAAATATTTCCCACTGTGCGCCGGGCCGTAAAATACTTTACAGCCGCCTAGTGCTTTATTTTTCATACATTTTCGACTTCTATGGCAACATATTAGGTGCTTCGGAAATTTCTGGTTGGGTACAGGAAAATTAATTTTCATTCTCTTCTATTTCCAGTTCAATTGACAAACACAAAACACTTCAACAAAATGATTGTAAATAATTCTTGCCATAAAATTACAATATGGCCATCTTTATTTATGTTATTGCTTAGTTACTTACATTTATTTTTAACATAAGTTTAAAACCAAATTCCTACCTGTCACTGTGACAATACGATTGTCTTTTTTTTGGAATATCAAAATTTAACAGACTAACAATTTTTATGTAGAATTTGCAAGTAGCCGACATATATGTATTAATTAAGACTGGTCATACATAAAATTTTGTATGCACTTCAGGCATAACCAGCGTTTATGACCCTTATCGTGTTAGAACATTTTATTATTAAGATAAATGAAAATTTAAAAACTAGTAACATGCAATTTTTGCCATACATTTCGAATCCGCTGAGAAAGTTTTGTCAGTGGTTAAAAATCATTTTTTAGAAATTTTGACATCCTGTATGGTATTCGTAGAATCAGTTGTACTATATTCAGTGATTATATGAATGAACATTTTTTTACTTACCCTATATGTTTCTACATATTCGTATACCTCATTAAAATTTATTTTATTTATTTATTTATAAATCTATGTAATTATCTTGAAATATACTCAAAAATACATATTATTTTAAATACAAACATTAAAAGTAAACAAAAAACTGGATTTATTTTGCAGTAATATTAATATTAAGTTTTAAATACATATTGCACTAAAATTAATTATTTGGTATCTGCGGCAAAAAGTATATGTTACTAGTTTTTGAAATTTTCATTTATCTTAATAATAAACTCAGAAAAATTAGTGTCCATCTTAAGAGGATCATCCTGTACCTAGACTCTACACAGAGTACTTAGCAACAAGATCTACTTATTCTTTTTCTTTCATGGACTAATTTACTATTTATATTTTAGTTCAAGCTCCTAAAGTGGACTCGCAGTCATTCAAACCAGAGACATCAGCACTTATAGGAGACCAAGCTATTTTGAGATGTGCAGTCACGGGTAATCCTAATCCTCGTATTAAATGGAGTAAAGAAGATGTTGAGGTTAGTAATTTAATAAATTGTTATTTTTATGACTCACAACACAATGATTTATCAATATTAATTATTTAATTAAAAATAAAGAGTATAAATGGCAACATGACGGTAATTTTCAATCATTAATTCGAAACAAAATATTTGACCTTGCTGTTTAAATTATTGGACACATATGAATCCTATAGCTCTCCAAATCTTCTGGAGATGCGCAAAATAAATGTGAGGCAGCCGGTTGTGAAAGAAAAGCAATGGTAGTTTGGTAATAAAATGTTAATTCAGGTATTGCCCATCTAGAAAAAAAACCAGTTGGCAGAAAATGCTTATGTATTGAAGCAAACAGGCGATGCATTTTTTTGTGCTTTCTCTCTCTTCCATCGCGTATAGTATGGGTAACAGTATATTTGAGTAAGTAATGGCATAGTTGCTATTTGCAGATATAAGCACGTTTTATATATCACACAACATTTAAGCAGCTTCTCATGAGACTGATCCTAAGTTACTGCTTCCAATTGTTTTAATAGAGATTCTACCACAAATAGGTTGTGTCGTACTAATGGAACATTATTATCATATTTTAGATGTAGGTGATATAAAACGGATGACATAAAGACATCTAATGTACAGTAATATGAAGTCAAAATGTCACAATCTCAAGACGATACTAGGATGATATAAAATTAATGTCCACTTGCTAATCATGTAGAGATGTGTCATGATTCGATCACTTGAATATTTGAATGATAGAATCATGTTTCAGCGGAATTGGTCAATCGCAGACTTTAATCGTCTGTTCTCGCCTTGGTCTATCAGGTGATACGTGAACGTGATATGTACGTAATAATTATATGAATGATAACTCATAACTGAACTATACTCGACTGGGGCAGTGTGTGTCTATCTTTTCATTGTTCCATTCGCACATGACCGATTCATGAATTTTCATCATTCACTCGTGATAGATTGCTTTATTATTCTTGTACTTATATCAAAAATTGTAATTTGTTTTTGTATTTTGTTATTACTATTATTATTATAGATAGGTCGACCATGAGCTGGAGCAGTCGCCGGTAGTGGAGGTGGCACGGCGGACTACGCGTGTAATGAGCGAATGGTAGATACAAAAAATTCAATCATTTTGGTAATCAATCACTGATCGCTCGGGTTCTTGTAAAATGAATGAACGAATGACACATCTCTATAATCAGTAATCACAGGCGGGCTACTATTTTGTAAATAACTTGTATGCAACGTCTCGTCATTATGGAATTATGATGTAAATTTGTGTCACTAAAATTAAACATATGAAGACAAATTTAATAATCTAGATTCCACTATATAAGATGTCGTCTAAATAACAGACTGTAAAAGTAAATGATGTTTGTTGAATAAATTTTGCAAGCTTACAGAAATATACTAAAAAGTTCTTATCTCAGGGCTCTATATTGTTGTTGTTTCGTATCTGGTCGAGACCTGTAGTTCTCCGTCTGTAAGATGCGTTTGCTCTATATTGTTTATCTATTAACGAATATTTGTAAACCTGTAGCTACTGCAAGTGGACTAGTTGTAAGCAACGCCATCTGTGAATTGAATCACATAAAATCATTATTCAAAGAACATTCCAGTAAGGAAAGGGAGATGTCAATTCATACAATTCCACATATAGTATTATAAAATAAATTATAACTTATTTACGTGAAGTATAGTTAAGAGATTTTAAACTGAAATTATTCTATGTGTCATGATATTAATACTCGAAGAATCTCACATTAATGTCAGTCTTAAAGACGTCTCTGCACAAAGAAAAAATGATGTTAATATGAAGTTACTCTAGGTCTAATTTTTGGTCATATGATGTTGCCAGCCAACAATTATCAAAAAAGGGCATCAGTATGATAGCTCCATGTTACCTGCGACCAACATAAGTAAGAAAGGTATAAATTTCCTGTGACCAAAAATAATGATTCTTTTTATTTTTGATGTTTTTAAAGATGGTACAGATTCTACATTGTTTAAATTTAAGTTTCATATTGTTCTACATAGATGTCTTAATTATAAGGGGATTTATTAATAACTTTAATTATGAAATGCCTCACATTTTTACCCGACAGGTATTTAGTTTTTTGGTCACATTTCTTTTATAAGATATATATGATAGTAGTACTAGTAGCCACTCCTAAAACTTCAGAGACTTCAGAAATGATTAAAAACTATGTGATCAATTGGTACCTTTTAACTCGTGATTTTGGGTCTTTCATAGTACCTGATGAGGATTTTTGCATATACGTATTAAATTAATTAAATACCACAGGTAATACAACCTCCTGTATCCCTGAAGGTAACTCAAGATACCTTGTGTGGAAGATGGCTACACATATAGAGACAATGGACGCACACCCAATATCCGTGTATGTTAGAATTAATCTCTGATTTAGAAAAAATCCCAGTTCCTCGAACGTGGATCGACCCGCGGGACTTTAGGGTAAGAGACAAGTATACTTACTGCTCGACCATGAACAACCATGTGTCGAAGGAATTGTTTTCAACCATCCTCTGCTGATGGCAAGACTCAACAAGGCTATTAAGGGAACCAATTGGTCACGTAGTTTTCGATCATTTATGAAAACTGGTTACAACCAACTTTAGCTCAAATATAAAATAATTCAAATGGGGTAAATATACAGTATTTTTTCTATGAGCAGATTGATGGTACGCAACCAAGGTACAGGATTAAATTGGATCAGTCACTTCAAATTATTACATTACACAAGACTGATTCAGGAATTTATTTGTGTACTGCTGACAATGGTATTGGGGAACCAATCACAAATCAAATTAAACTGGACGTTATAGGCAAGTATTTTTCATAAAATAAAGTAATAAGTACTAATTATTCTGCATGTGTATTATGGGTGGTACTTTTTGAAAATAATGTATGTACATATCTAATGGTTTGAAAGCATGTATTAGTTGATAAATATAAAAATATATATAAAATTCTAAGTGTAGTAGTTTTTATAATAGTAGACATATAATAAAACTCGATGGGAATGCGCCACTATATTAAAGGTTGGATTTTTTTATCGTATGTGATTCTGCAATATACGTAATCTACATCTACAAGTAGGTGCCATTTTTATAGTAGTGAAAAAGTTATTTGTCCTGTTGCCATGAGAGTTAAATTCAGTTCTTAATAGCTGGAAAAATATAATTACTTAAAACATTTTATACTGTATGCATATTAATATAGTTCAAATTAAATGTATAAATTTGCGAAATAGTCAAAATCACACAAAATAAAGTGGCAAAAACACATAGACACATATGACAATGCAGAGCTGGAAATAGAATAATGTGTATTATTTCATTGGTTGTTTAACTGGTGGCAATTAAAATTACTCCAGAAGTCTGAAAAAAATTGGAATATCATTTTGAAATTTTAGTTGAATAGGTTCTCTAAAATATTTTCGAACTTTTATTATCACTTACAGTTATACCGAAAGTTGACAACAACTTTATTATTTATAATAGAACCCCCCTCAATTTTCTTACAATTTTGGATACCTAATCAAAATTAAGGGTGTTTGATAATACAACCCTACCTTGATTCTCAACTGTTTTTGAGTTATTACAATTTTTTTAAAATTTGATGAATATTGCTGGTTGTTTCGTCTTTTTTTATTCAACGCATTTTTGGCCTTTTCACTGGTTTGAAGTCGCTCCCTTATTCTTTTCCTGTCCAGTTCCAAATTACGGACTGGTGACATGTCTTGCATTAGGTCATTAAGAGCTGCTTGTAGTAGAGGAGTTGTCGCTTCTATACTGATTAAAGCTTGCAACGGCGTCAAATTTATCGTTTTTTTTGTACAGTGGTATTCAAAACTAATTGAATTTTCCACAAAATGCTCGGCCATTCCCTTTTGACTTTGCTTTCAATACGGATCAAGTTCATAATAGTGCGCATGTAACGTTCAACTTGTCCATTAGCTCTATGTATATCAGGAGTGATAAAATGGTATTGAATGTGCCATTCGTCTAGAAACTTACAAACAGACAGATTTCGAAAATTTGTCCCACTATCCATAACAATAACTTTTGGGAGTGCCAAAACATGAAATAAATGTTTCTGTTGCATATTGCGTCTCATTAGCTTTTACCGTTTTCAAAGGTATCAAATTACAGTATTTAGTAAAAGCGTCAATTACAACAAAAATGTACCTATTTAAATTTATCAGTCGATTCTGGTAATGGAAATCTATCTTTGACAGTGTGTGCATTTAATTCACGAAAATTAACGCACAAACGATTAGAACCCTCCTTCTTTTTTACTAGTAACACTGGGCTCGCGTAAGGCGAAGTATTTTCTGGGATAATGTTATTTAAAAGTAATTCAGCAATAAGTTTTCGTACTTCTTCGCGCTCACTAGCAGAGAGTCTATAAGGTCGTCGAGTAACAATAAAATTATCCGTTAAATTAATTACCATAGATGTAGTATTTACCACAGATACAGCGGTGCCTGAGGTAATCATCTCCTCATATCTTTCTAGCAGACTGCTAATTTGACAAATATTCGTCGGGTACATTTATTTTGTTACAGTTATCTCTCAATGGTAGTAAGACCCTAGGAAGTTGTCTGCTAATAACACGAGTACCATCACAATCTGTGACAGCAGCAATACTCATATCGGTAAATAAATTACTTCCGATAATCACGTCATAATCAAGGTGAAGGGCAGGAATAACTATAAAAGTTAATTTAGTACGTTCACCAGTAATTTCAACATCAGCTTGAAATTTATATTTCGAGAGCAATTTGCCCATACCTTTTATTGAAAGTTCATGTTCGATTAATTTTGAAGAAAATCTTTCAACAAATTTATCTGACATAAGAGAAATGTCGGCCCCAGTGTCAATTAAACCCATATACGTTTGATTGTCAATTTTTACTTCTGTCGGAATAGTTGTTTTCTCACAAGAAACAAAATTAACATTCCGTCGGTGTTCTATTGCATTTTTAATAAAACATTTTTCTTCAACATGACCTATTTTTAAACAAAATGTACATTTGTCGGTAAGTTTATTTGTATTGGATAAATTATTGTTATTAGTTTTTATGAATCGATTCGCTGTCGAAGGTTTCTTAAACTGACTCATTGCAGCTAAGCAATTTCGTTGTACGTGCCCAATGCGCTCACACTTAAAACATGATAAGTTAGACCTTGACTCTGATAGCTCTGTTCGAAGCCGCTTTGATTCAAATTTATTTTGTATAACATCATTATGTGATGGCTTTGAAATTGTGCTTAAATAAGCAATAAGATCGGAAACAGTACCGAAATATCTCATTGTAACAGATTCTTGAATTTTACTATCGTGAATGCCATAAACGATTAATTCAATTAAATCAGGGGTACTCCAATTAGCACGTAAATTTGAGTAAAGCTAGTTTTTTATGAACATATGAGACGTAGGTATTACACATGGAACTATTAAAAATAGAAGCTTCATAAAGCAAACGACCAAGAATTTTCTTAAGTGGAAATGACTCTAAAAAATCACGTTTAAAAGTGACCCAATCTCGTACAATTGGAGACCAATTTTCAAACCAAGTTTTAGCATCATTAGTTAAGAAGCGACCAACTCTTACCACAGTTTGCAGGTCAGACCATTCAAATTCATTTTTAATTGTGCTAACCTGTTCAAGCCATTGCTTAGCATCATCCACCTCTGGTCGAAAGAATGACAAATCAACCTGTTCAGGTGCTGTTCGGCTTGTTCGGATGGTTTTGAGGACCTCGGACAGCAGTTCTTCCATTTTTGTGGAAAACGTGAGAACAATCCCAACTTCTGATGTTAGATTTAAAACAACACTGTTCACAAATTTCACAATATTTATTTTTTTTGTAAATAAGTTCACAATATCAAATAATTATTTAAATTCTACTGACAATCACCAGGCTCGGGTGTTGAGTGACGAGTGTGTCCCCGCTCGAGACAGGCGTCATGCAGGCATTCAGTGACTTCATTTTGTTTTGTCTAGCGGTCTACCAGGATCGGAATCTAACAATATGTAAAATGTTAATAAATTTCTTGTTGAAACTTAACTGTGAATATTTGCCGTCTGTGCCACGTTGCCGCTGCTGGTGGGAGATATACCCCTTGCACTTCCAGGTAGGGACAGGCCTGTACATGATAACTAAAGTAATATGTTAACAAAAAAGTTACTTTAAATATACAACGTTTGCGATAGTAATAATACGAATTATAATACACATACGTAGGTAGTAATACTAGTAATAATAGTAAGTCAACCCTTTTTCATGATGACTCAAAAACCATAAGATATGTACCCACATGTATAGTAATAATACAATTTAACCTGTCTCTATTACTGACTATTGTGCATGTTATGTAGAACACTAACTTTCCTTTTAACAAACACAGACTCACAATCTAGACCAGCGACGGTGTTGGATCAACATGATGAACCCCCATTGGTTGTTTCACTAAATGCTCCTACTACTCTCAATTGCTTTGCACTTGGTTATCCATTCCCAGCTGTAACCTGGTGGAAAGATGATAGTCTTATTCCATTAAAGAATAATGAATTCGAAGTTCAGTAAAGACTATTCCCTTCTTATCCATTCTGTTAAACTACACAATCTTGGTATTTATACCTGTCAAGCTTACAATGGCATTGGGAAAGCTGCGAGTTGGGCGGTAACTGTAAGGGCTAAAGGTCCTTACCACTTTACTGATCCTAATGAGTTTAAATACCAACAATATATAGTAAAACCTCCAGAAGAACCCATTACCACTACTAGTACAACGACTACCACTCCTCAACCTACCAGATTTCAATATCCTCTCTACAGACCTACTCCTGAACCTTATGTACCACCTACTTATATCGAACCTTCCAATGAAATAGTACCAGAGTTACAGCCTCTTCCAGATGCTCAAGGAGTAGTGGTTCCAGCAAGTAATTTCGGTAATGCATGTTTTTATTATTGTAATTTTGGTTTTGGTGATTATTTCCTAGTAACAAACAAATAGTGAAATGATTAACAAAATATTTTATTCCCAATAGTGTTAATACATTGTTAGTTTTAAAATATTTTGGAATACAGACTTTCTACTTAATAATAATAATTGAAGTTCACAGTTTAATAATAAATAATAAGGATGGTTTTGAGGTTTTTACCATAAAAAAAAGGAATCCTTAAATTGTCTATAACTTTCTTTTTTTACCTTTCAAATTATTTTAAAGATTCTGGTTTCAAATAACAGACAAAACAACAAAACTTCAACTTTTTGGTCATGATGATGAATTTTATTTTTTTGTCACTTCCAATATGGCGGACAATGCTGAAATTTTTTACATACATACTTTTAGAGTACGAGTAGAATATAATAGCTTTATTTATACTACATTACATAATAGTAAAATCCCTTTTATAATTTTGTAATGTATACAGCTGAGGAAGAAATTTAAATTATCCTAGTACTTAATACTAATAAATCACAGTATCTTATATTGAAAATATCCACATTGTTATTATTTTCAGTAAAATAATTTACATTCTTTAGACATCAAAGAATTTCTAATATAAAAAACTTTGTTATGAATCCTAAGACTAACATTGGGAATATATAATAGTATCACAGCTAATAATTTTAGAACATTTTATTGAATTAAAAATCTTGAATATAAGTATCACATTATACTTAAATCTACTTTTGGCTAGGTCATCAGTTTTATATTCAGTGTATAATACAAGGAAAGGAGATGCACCATATATTTTTTTAATAAAAGCATCATAAAAATTTCCTCTGTATTTTCTTTCTGAATCATGTTAATCATGGTATTTGAATTCCAGATTATAAAACTAAGCTTTCTATATACATTTTATTATGTGTACTATGTTTGCCAAAGTTAAAGTTGTCACTAAATGCAACCCCCAGATCATTTAGTAGTTATTCTCTTAAGTTGCCAATCTTTTATAATTTGTAACAAAAGGTAACTTTTTCCTTGTGAACGTGATATAATTGTATTTACTTTCATTTAGTTGAAGGCTGTAAGTTTCACAATGAACAACACTATACTAAAATTTGAGTTCAATAATTGAGATTTTTTATGGCCCATATCTGGTTTGTCAAAATATGCTTGATATATAGTTTGAAATTGAATTAAATACATATACAGGGTGTTCGGCTTGAACTTTCCCAACATGGAGATCTCGCACAAACAATGGCAAATGTGACTAGATAATCTCTCTATTATAGCTTCTGGTTCGAATCCCGCCACTGGCACTGGCAATGTCGGTGGGAATGGTTTTGTGTCCACGTTTTTTCTTAAGTGTAACCCTCTCTCGTGCAGCTTTGGCTTTGGATTCGGGGATTGTGTAATTTCTGTGGTGTTTATTTATTTATTTGTTTCATTCATTCTAAATCATCCAGGAAAAGCAAGATGTCTATGTTGGGAAAGTTAAAGCCGAACACCTTGTATATCGGATTAATCAAATTCTGAATATTACTGCAGATTACTTTTTCATTTGAAAACTACCGCTAATGTTATTAATGATTAATAATAATATGGCTCCGTGGTCTAGAGGTAACGTACTTGCCTCGAAACCTCGGGGTCCCGGGTTCGATTCCCGGTAGAGGAACTGGGATTTTTCTGTGAGAGAGATTAATCGTAGTATACTCGGATATTGGGTGTGTGTCCATTGTCTCTAAATGTGTAGCCCTCTCCCACACAAAGTCATTTCAGACCTTCAGGGATAAAGGGGGTTGTAATTTCATGTGGTGTTATTATTATAATTGAATGAGGTCTAAAGGTGGATTTTTTTAAGACTGGATTTGACCTCATTTAATCAATAGAATATAAAGACCACCCCTCTCAATATTAATATTTAATATTTCCCCTCCAGTGCCCGTTAGAGCCAATATTACGACAAACGATCAGAGATATCCAGTTGGAAGTGATATACAGATTCCATGTGCAGTCTTAGGTTACCCAGATCCACAAGTACAATGGTACAAAGATGGTGTTCCAGTTTATCCATCAGACAAAATTCAAATATCAGGTAAACACAAGTTTGCTTTACATAATTTGATGTAACATTCAGAAAGAAATATATGTAAATTAAACACGAATATTTTACTTCAGTTTAGACGTTTTTGATTGAATATAATTTTCAGATTCTAATACATTAACGATTCTTCAAGCGACAAAGGCTGATTCAGGATATTACCAATGCGAGGCTACCAATGCATATTCTAAAGCATCAAGCACCCTAGAGATATTAATAGAAGGTAAGCTTATAGATCAACAAAAGTATTGGTTTTATTTTACCATTTATGTTTTCACTCATACAACATGGTTAATATACTGTCTATAGTTATTTATTTGTGACATCCTATAATGTTTCTTCTCACCTTCTTTGGGTATTAAGCCACTGTCCTATAAATTATTTTAATAAAATTGATAAACCTCGGGGGCCAAAAGGATAGTCAGAGGTTGGTTTTTGAAAAGATTGCTTTTTCTATCCAAAAAATTGTCTCACACCTAAAAAAAAATATTTGAAATAAGAAATTTAAATGTCAAATATTTTAAGATGATTAAGAGTTGACGTTTTGGAATATTCTCAATCAGAACCAGAAAGTATTCCGAACAAATTCATACTAATAAAAAAAAAAAACAGAAAAACAGAGACATCAGGTTAGCTTGTTTATGCCGAATACCAAATTAATCACATTATATTTCTATAAATTTCTTGATTTAACAGTATGATGTATCCAATATCAAGAGTTTCCTAATATACATGACAAAACATGTGTTATGTCATCTAATGATGATTTTAAAGAGACCTATTCACATGCGAGTATGTCCAACGGACCGATCATGAGGTCTTGTACACCATCTGTGGTTCAAAATGACGAGCACCGCTCACGAACCGAACAGATCCGCATTGCATAGACATTTTCAATGGATGTTTGCTGGCAGTAAAATTGCATGCCTCATTTGTTTTTTGACCTTTGAGGTGCATGTGTATATGTGATTAGATTATATTTTTAATTTTTACTATTTTTACAATACTGAATTAGTAGAACTGAATGAAATGGATTTGTATGCAGACAAATCTGCCTATATGTAGAATCTCTGTCGAACAGAGATTCATCGAACATATCCGCATGTGAATAGGTCCTTTAAGAGATTACAAGTGAATGTACTTGAGGATTTTTAACTCAGTTTTTAGAAATTGCATAATAATCTTTGTGTAGCAGAAAATGTCTGTCAACTGTCAACAACATTTAACATTTTTTTCTCTTTATTTTTCAATGTCCCAGTTTTTTTGACATGCTTTTTTGTTACACCCAGTATATCTATATAAAAAATCATTATGAGTGTAATGTTTTTATAATTTTGTACATATATTTTCTGAGATAGCAGCTAATTGATGGGATATTGGGTAATACCCATAATTTGAACATCTTTTTAAACAATTTTAATTTCCCCATAGTGACTAAGATAATAGTTAAAAATATAATCATCTATTTTCTTTTTCAGGAATGTACATTCACCCAAGTTGTACAGACAATCAATTCTTTGCCAATTGTGCCCTTATAGTAAAAGCAAAATATTGTACTCATAAGTACTATGCAAAATTCTGTTGTCGATCGTGTACAGAAGCGGGTCTTTTACCGGTGGATGGACCACATTTGGCACATAATAAACAAAATGCTCTCGATTTTAATTTAGTATAGGAATAGTAAAATTATTTTAAGTACCTAGTCTCATTATTTTAAGATAAAAATAAACTTAATAAAAATGATAAGAGTTCTTGAAATTTGAAAATAATCTGAAAAAGTTGATAAAACCCTCATTTTCTGGTTTGATACACTTTTTTTTTACCTAGGTAATAATATTTTGTTATTTAGTGATGCTTATTTATTTATTTATATTTTTATGTTTTATAAAAGATTATTTAATTTTTTTTAATACATGCAATTGATCCAAAGCTATGCCTTTTTGAATATCACCTCAACTCTTACTTGTTTTAACAAAGTTTATTTTTGTTACTGGCCATTTTTGTAGGTTATATGATTAACACTCCAAAAAATAGGCCCTATTACACAAAATTCCTACATCCATTTGTGGCCTAATTTTATGTGAACAAATTTGTAGATATAGTTGTATTTTCCAGAATTTGTGCAATTTACTTATTGATGTATTTGTATATATATAATTTTTAACATTAATATTTATAAACTTATGTAAAAATGTGTTCAGTACATTGTAAAATTTGAAAAAATAAAAAGTTTTATTTTATATTTTTGTGGTTTTAATTTATCAAATTTTGTAGGTCTAATTTGAAACCATTTATTTTCCATCTTCATCAGTGCAGTGTAAAAAGCAACACTATTGTCCAAAAATTAAATATGGAGGTTTAAACAGACCTTTTAAAATGTTGACCATGGTTAAACTGACGTAATCTGCAATTTATTGTTTATCAACATTTCTATACCAATTTTGTACACAGTATGTGTATCGACGTATTAGACATGGGTACCTTAAGTGGCATTGTTACAATATAAACTAGACCACAAGCCGTCGCTTGTCAGCATTGGAATTAGCAGAGCAGAGAACTCATTTTATATCTAGCTATCGTACAGTTGATATTGCACGTGATATGATGCCAATTTTCAATCTTCCTTCAATGTGCTTATAATTAGCCTACCTTAAGTATGTACACCCTTGGTAGTGTTTACCTTAGAAGTATGTGCATGCTGCTAGGATAGATAGATAAATAGATTTATTGATGTCGGTACACTTATAAGTATTTACACAAGTTAATTGAACATAAAAAAAGAACATGTAAATAGAACATGAAAATAGAAGATAAAAAATACAACAGTGAATCATAGTCTAAAATATATAGATGGTGCAATTAATAGTACCAGGCATACATACGTCAATTTAAAATATAGCACATTTAAACTTAAACCTAGAAACAAGTAAATGACAGCAACTGACATAAGAATAGAATAGAATAGAATTTTATTGCGTAACGGTGACAAAAATCTTACAACTTAAGTGTGTTACATGTCCAAAATTCTAGAGAAGATAAAAATACAGGTAAAAACAAAGAATAAAAATGTAAGATGCTTAAAAACTACTACTACTAATTAAAAAAACAAAAATACAACTTAAAATTTAAAACTTTAAAGAGCGATACAATCTTACTTAAAAGTTGTTTCATTCACTTCCTCTAAGAATAGGGTTCTGCAGATATTAAGTGGTTTTTTATGGTGTTTTTGAAGATACTTATAGATGTAATATTTTTCAGTTCGGTAGGTAACATATTGTAAAAATGCAGACATTTATAAAAACATCCTTTTTCTAAGACGGTAGTGTGTATTGGGTAAGAGAGAGTATCTTTGTGTCTTGTTTCATAATTATGATCTCTGGTGTTGCATTTAAACTCTCTCATGCTTGAAAACAAAACAAAGACATTCATAAATAAAAAGAGCCGGAACTGTTAATAGTTTTAATGCTTTAAAATGTTGACGACACGATTCACTTACTTCACTTTTAAATCGGATAAGATTCGTATTGCCCTTTTTTGAACTATGAATATATTTTGAATATGAGAACCACCCCAGAATATTATTCCATATGACATTAAGCGGTAAAAATGTCCATAATAAGCTGTAAGAAGCGTATTGTGATTCACTACCTTCTTCAGTTCTTTTAATGTGTAACAAACCGAACTAAGCCTACCACAAAGCGCTTGTACATGATACCCCCAGTCCATATGTTCATCAATTGTCACTCCTAAAAATTTTGTGCTTTCCGTGTAGTTAATATTTACATTATTTATATCTATCTCTTTCGGGTATGCATTTTTGTTTCTACTATGTTTAAACAAAATACAATTATTAGTTTTATCATTTATCAACCAATTTTGTTTAAACCATTTTGATATCTTTTGCATCACATTAGCTACTTTAATTTCTAAACTATCATACTCCTTATCAAAAATTAGAATATTTGTGTCGTCAGCATAGGTTGTTATACAAACTGAGTCATTATTTAGATATTGTTGCAAATCATTAATGTACAATAAAAACAGTATGGGCCCAAGCACACTGCCCTGTGGCACACCTAGTAGTACTCTTTGGGTACTGAAATAATACTCCGATGAATTTGCTGTAATACACACTTTTTGATATCTCTCATTAAGATAAGAACTGAACCAGTTATGAGCAATTCCTCTTATACCTAGCTTATCCAATTTACTGAGAAGTGTAGTGTGATCAACACAATCAAAAGCTTTTGATAGATTGAGCAATATATCCATTGTCTAGAAAGTCCAATATCCTTCTCACAAAATCAAAGGTAGCTGTTGTTGTAGATTTATTTTTCTGATATGCATGTTGGCTCTCAGTTATGACATTGTGTGATTCTAAAAATGGAATTAATCTTCTACACATGGCAATTTCAAGTAACTTGGAAAAGAAGATAGCATACTTATAGGTCTGTGATTTTCTATTAATAAGAGTCTTATTTATGACAGAAGTTACAGTATTCATCATATGAGTAAAAAGCATTCTCTAACAGCGGTTTTAAATTATTGTTTAGGTGGTAACTCCCTATAACAACTTGGAAGCAAATTATAAAATTTAATGGCGAAATAATTTGGACTCTTGACTTTTTACTAGTCTACCCGATCTAGGTAATAGATTTGCATTATTTCTTGTCTTATAGGGATGTATGTCACTGTTTCCTAAACTTTGAAACATTATTTTTTACATAAAGTAAGCATTCTAGAATAAATAGAGAAGGGAAGGTCAATATCTTGTGGTTAACAAAAGAATTTCGACACATCCCTACAATTAACATTTTCAATGATTCGTATTGCTCTCCTCTGTAGATTAAAAATTATGGAGCAAGACGCTGAATAACCCCAGGTTAGCAGAGCATATGTCAATAGATTCACAAAGAGCATAATATGCTGTTTTTAACATTGTCGAAGAAACAGATATACGTAGGGGAAAGAAAACATGAGGTAGAGAAGGAAGCAGAGATACAGAGGGAGCCGAGAAGAAGCTGTGCTAGGTGCTACTACGTAAAAAAGTAGATGAAATATTAATTTGTTTATGTGTATGAGTATAATTGTATAATAGTCTAATGTGAATGTCTAGTATTTAACTAAAATTGATGATTTACCCTTTTGTGTTGGCTGGGTTATCCTAGCGTTCCAATTTATGTTACATTGTTGATTGAAGGAATCAATCAATGGTTAGATGCTGTTCTGTACTGTTTTAGTGGCTGAAGTGTCTCCGCCTAATACCTCAGGACTCAAGAGATTGTTTAAATGTATGGTGGTGTGTTAAAAATTAAGGTCAGACTAAATAAGTTGTTTTTTTTGGCAGGTTTTTTTTTATTCATTAATGTTGCTTATTTAGATTAATATTAAATATATTTATTTAGTCCATCGTTTAGAAGGAATTGGTTACTCATATTTGCCCTGAAACCCACCTCGACATGTATTTCTGAGTTCTTTACATACTATATACCACTGGCGGTTCTTCTATAGGGTAATTTGGTCAATAAACTCCCACATACAAATAAAAAAATTGAGCTATTCATTTTCTGAAGTTTAAAAATATATAATATATATATTCTTAAGAATATTAAAAATATAAAAATTATATATTTTTAAACTTCAGAAAATGAATAAATAGTTCTATTTTTTTATTTGTATGTGGGAGGTCATTGACTAAATGACCCTATAGAAGAACCGCCAGTGCTATATACGTTCAATACACATACTGTATATACTTTGTCATTTTTATCTTTGCGTGTGTATCTAATTAGTTACAACCTATGTCCGCAGCAATGCAATATAGGCAGCAATAAATATAGAATATGCGAATATAGAGATATTTATGTCTAGGCAGGGTAAGACATCTCACCAATAAGTTAATAACTGGTGGAACAAAGACATGATTATGAACCTATGTCTTAGCTTCATTGACCAGCTTGTTTGCCACTTGATTCAGCAGGGTCATAATATTTTTGATGTTTGATATGATAGGCAATGGATATTTGCCACATATTTTTTTATTTGCTTATTCGATAGTATTTATAAATATGAGCTCACAGAATTTTTTCCGGATTTTTTGAACCCCGGAGAGGGGTTAAAAAATAACATGTTTTGAATTTTAGTCTTCTGATCTTTTTCTGTTCTGTGCTTCTGATGTCATCCGACTAGGTTTGGCGCCAAACACAAGCAGCCAGTGAAAGCACAGAGAACCTCTGTGCTTTCACTGCTGTGAGTGAAAGCGAAGATGGTACTTCAGTATTGCCAGTTTTACGTATTATTTTAAAGTGTGATTGGTGATTACTTATTCAATTACAAATACAACTATAAATTCATTCACATAGATTTTTTTACTTTAGTGCGAAAAGAAAATTTTATTTGTACCTGTTTTAAAACTTCAATATTTAAATATTTAAAAAAAAAATAATCAGCAGAAATCGAATGTTAGGTTATGTTATAGATTTAATCTACATAGCTGTTACGGAACTGACGATTGAAAACAAATTAGTTAATTATTATAATCATTCTCATTTATTTTTAACTTTCACCTAATTATGATGATTTTATTTGAATAGTATTTTATTAAAAAAATCGTAAAAATGTTTACCGTTTTAAAAAGAATTTAAATTATAAATAATGAATAGCAATAGTATATCAATAACAGAATCATTTTCTTCGCAATTCATTAAGTGGAATATAAATCTTAATAAAAACGACCAAAAAAATGCATAATTATTTTAAATACCTATGTATACACCAGTGGCTGCTGGTGGATTTAGGTTGTACCATATCTCAGTATTGGAGCATGGAACCCAAACAATATTTGAAGGCACGACTACCAGTACTAATTGAAGGAGTTTTGCAAAAAAAATTGAAAATAAAATTGACAAAAAAAGTTACAAAAATGCGCAGTCTCCCCAGATTCCTTCTAGACCATTAGTAAAATCTTTGCAAACTAATTTTTTTTCGTAATCGGAAGGAAAATTTATCACCCCGTTTTTTTGGTTTTTGAAAATTTAGATTTTTTTGTAAAGTATGACAATTTGAAATTTAACGATGAAGAACTTAAATTTTAAAGTGTCATAACTTATAGATTTTACTAATGGTCTACTGGGAAGGCTGGGCATTTTTGTCATTTTTTTCTCAATTTTTTTTTCTGCAAAACTTCTACAATCAGTACTGATAGTCGTACCTTAAAATATTGCTTGGGTTCCATGCTCCAATACTGAGATATCGTATAACCTAAATCCACCAGCCGCCACTGGTATATACACAAAGTTCAAAAATATGTAAATCCCTTTCAAATACCTTTTATGTTGTATCCAAATTAAAATACTCTTGAAATGTGTGATATTACACAAAAATAAATGTACAAATTCACGAAATCGTTCAAAAACACAAATATTCTCAAATAGTTTTCAGCTACCAAAACAATATTTAAATAAAGAAAATATGTCAACACAGGTTCGGCCATATCAGAAGGCACATTATTTCATTGGTTGATTAACTCACATTACTTGAAAATTACCTTTGATCATTAATAAGTACTCAGTGGCGGCCGGTGAAATTTAGGGTATTGTATATGGTCTATCTCAGTGTTGGAATATATAAAAAATATTGTTCTCCAGTACACACCACTACTCAAAAGAAGTGCTGGCAACTAAAACCGGTTTTCTGGATACCGGTTAGTCGGTTTTGGATTATTCGCGGTTTTACACAAAATCAAAAACTGGTCACTTGGTTAACCGGTTATTTGGATAATCGATTATTCGAATAACCGGTTATTCAAAGAACCGGTCATTCGAATAACCGACTATTCGGATAAGCAACTAATATGCGTTTATTTTCTTTCAAATGTTGAAATCTGAAACTACTGGTGAAGAGTTGGCCACCGACGCCTGTTTAGTTTAGAATTTACATGAAACCTGATATATTTTGTATTTTGTCATTTTTGTCGTAGTTTGCGAATATACATAAATTAAACACAATATAATACTGTCCAGCTGGCGCAAGAAAGCCCGAGCGGCAAGGGAAAGTATTGCCGATAACTGATAAGTCGCCAGCTTTCTGCGAAACCATATACTAGGAATATAATATCTCTCCCAATGAGTGGGTGTGGATGCATGCGATTGCAAAAATTTGCTATGCTACGAATTCATTTATTTCATTTACGCCTAATTGTGAATGGAATATTAAAACGTCTAGCTAGACTTTCGTTATGACATGACATGTATATGGCGTGCGCCTTGCGCGTTCTCTAAGTAAAAGCAGGAAAAACAATCCTTTACATTCTTTTCTTTGCAGTTTTTATTTTCAACTTCGACGTCCCGTATCTTATTATGTAATATTTATATAGAATTAGAGATCGAGAGGTAGCGGAATACTCTGAAGTGAGGAGAGACATTATAGGTTGTCACAAATAAATACGTTTACTCTTGTGATCGCTAGTTAAATATACATGTGTATGTTGGTGTTACATTCACCAATACTTTCAGCTCTCTTTGTATTAATTTCAGGTGTTACCGACCTCGCCAAAATAACTAGTACATAATAATAGTATTTTTTTATACTAGTACCTACTGATCTACTGAAATAAAAATATTAAATTTATTTGTCTTCTAATATCTAAGTTATAAATTCGATCTAATTTGTTTTCTCATTAATCAGTTTTGTAAGTATCCGATTAACCAGTTTTCGGATAACCGATTGACCAGTTTTCGAATAACCAATTGACCCGTTTTCGGATAATCGATTAATTGGTTTTCGGATAATCGATTAACCGGTTTTCGGATAACCGATTAATCGATTTTCGGATAACCTATTAACCGGTTTTCAGATAACCGATTAACCGGTTTTGATCTATATATATATATATATATATATATATATATATATATATATATATATATATATATATATATATATATATATATATATCCGAAACTGGTTTTTGAGGAAACCGATTAACCGGGTTTTGCCAGCACTACTCAAAAGTAAAGATGACCTTCAATTTATTTACTTCATACAGCTTGTATTTGTGACGTACGTGCAAAGATTCAAACAACAAAGTACAAGTGGTGTAATTGAATAAAAGTCGGAGTAATTGGAAAAGATCCAACATGAAAACAGCATGATTTACAATATAATACAAAATGAATTTGAATACAAAATTTGTAGTTAGCCGTTACGTAATAAAATAAATTATATACGTATGTAATTCTTTTACCGAATAAAAAATTAAACTTAATCATTTCAATAATCAAAAATATAAAAATACATACACATAAAAATAAAATCTAGTTATTGTTGGTTATTTGAATGAAATTCAAGATACTAGTTTGATATAATCTTTACCAGAGCAAGAACTGATGGTTTGTCCCTATCTAATAGTCACAATTTCTACTTTTTCTTTTAAAGCAGGAACATGCTTCTTTGGTACCATTTTTGTCAAATGTATCCATACGTGCACATACAAGATATAGACTTAAACGTTGAGTCTTAATGAAAATACAAAGGCTAGTTTATGTTTTAATATGACATGACAAGAAGTGAGTATGATAACTGAGTTTACAAAGGTTGTTGAGTTAATTTATAAGCTTGGAAGGCTGTACTTAGTCAGCATAAACGGCTTTCCTCGTGGTGTGATAAAAATAGCTTGCAATTAAATATTTCTAAATGTAACTCGATGATATATTCTCGTAAACTAAATCCAGTTAAATTTGATTATCAAATTAATAATGTAGTATTAAACAACTGTACTGAATTTAAAGATCTTGGGGTTCTCTTTGATTCCAGAATATCCTTTGCCAACCATATCAATGTGATCACTGCTAGTGCTTATAAAAACTTGGGTTTTATTATACGCAACTGTAAAGATTTCAAAGAAGATACGCTAAAACTCCTCTTTAATTCGTTTGTAAGGTCAAAACTTGAATATGGTTCACTTGTATGGAATCCCGGTTATGAAAGTCATAAACTTAATCTTGAAAAGCCCCAAAGACAATTCCTTAAATATCTGTGGTACAAAGTTCACGAAACCTACCCGGACAGGGGTTTGCCACACAATGTATTACTAGACGAATTTCATGTGAACAGCCTAGATACTCGTCATATGTATTACTCTCTTGCCTTTCTTTTCAAAATTTTAAATAACAAAATAGACTGTTCGGAATTTCTTAGTCTCATTAGTTTTCATGTTCCGAACCTGCAAACTCGCTCGCAATCCACCTTGTTCTATTTGCCTGTGCCCCGAACCAATTTAATGTTGTTTTCTCCAACTACGCCTCTCATCATAATAATATAGATATTTTTAATACGACAATAACTGATATTCGGAACTTTATTCTTAAGCCTCAGTCATAGACATTTCATTGTGTTGTCACTATGAAATATATTGTCATGTGTTCCAGTTTTGTATCAATAACTAAGGTATGTTTCTCTCTGTTTATATTTATTTTTATGATTATGTGTGTAGGTATGTGTCTATTTATAATCAAAATTGAAATATTACTTTGTCAATTACCCCTTAATGCTTATATAGTTTGTACTTATATGTTTGTAATATCCCTGCCCTGTAATTGGATTTCTGTCTGGGCAGTTGTAACCAAATAAATAAATAAATAAATAAATAAATAAATAAACAATGGTTCACAAGCTTAAAATAAACGAAATGCAAAATAAGCAGTTTATAATTAATAATAAGAGAGAATTTGTTATCGACAACTAAGGCATAATATGATATCCTGAAATATTATGAAATGAAGTGAAAGTATTCTATAAGTTAATACACAGTGGTGTAGATTTTACATAACATAAATATATATCTTGGCAGTAGATAACGGTCGTTTTTATAAGTAAAAAAATGCATTAATTTTTTTACATGTACTTACACTGCCAGAAATTACAATTTCTTTATTACAACTATAACACGCATTTTTCGGAATATAGTAAAGTCACAAGAGCAGAGACTTATTTTTCCAGTAACATACTGGATAACTACATATTTTTTAAATAACGAAGAATTATTTATGTGGTAGTAAAGTCCCAAAAAAAAGAAAAAAAAAACTTAGAGAAGGCCACAAATAACGTCAGACCATATTTATAGTATTAGCTTCAAAATCCATCTCTGAGATGTCATCCAAATTCCCTATAGCATTTTAAAGATCCCTATAAAGTGAGAATTCAGCAAAATTTCCAGGTTAGGGGTGCCAGTGCTTGCACAAGCACTAATGAACTTATCTTCTGGCATAGGTACTTGTTATCAAAACACTATCTTGTAGAGGTCAGTTCAAATTCGGTGGATTCAAAAAATATTTTTATTTGATCAATGACCAGTCAAAAGAAGTGGTCAATTGACTAAAATATTTTTGACCCTACAAATTTACAACACTAGTGTGCTAATCACGATTGGTTGACACTTTAATACGATATAACGACACAGTTTCAATCCAGCTAGCTAATCTAAGTGTTGAAAGTTTAGGAATAATACTAAATCATTCATCCTCTAGTGTTAACATTTTAAAAATAACTCATGAAATTTTGTGTACCTGGCATTGAATATTGTTTACAATTGAGTGCCTTATTAACCCTTTCAATAAGAGCAATATCATGTGCTACCAGTACTCTGTGAACGAAACATTGTTGGTCATTACGTAATCGTACAGCAACCGTTCTAATGGCACCACCTTTCCATGTCAACCGAATGTTTGATTCGCCTCATTCAGTTCTCTCGCCCGTCGGTTACTTTTCTCTACTATTTTATTTACTAAATCTTCGGTAAAAATAGCTCAAAAACTTCTAATGCCAAAGAATTTTTGTCAATATTTGGAGAATGGCCACCTATTCCCATTGACCTATCATGGGCCATAAATAATGAAGTGGGGTGGGCCATTGACGTTTTAGTACATTCCAATACAATATAGAATATAACAAATAAATTGAACATGATTGCACGACAACTGCTCCACATGAAAAATGCTTTTGTAAAATCTCACAACCGTTCAGTAGGCACAAATTGTTTTGGCTGTGATAACACGGCAATCGTATTGAAAGGGTTAATAGTGTTGGCAGTCACTCAAGTCATGGTCATCATAACCAGGCAGTGACTGGTCAGGTCACGATTAAGTTGACTTGTCAAATAGCAATATGTCCAAAGTGGTCACGGACACGGTCAACTTGTCCAAAATTTTAAATGTCCTGCCTGCCATTTTCCTTGAAATTTTAATCATGACACTTGATAATAGGGTGTTTGACGCTATGAAAATGTAAATGTAAATTATTAAATTATGTGAATACGATAATTTATCGAATAAGAAATCAGAAATTATCGGTTTGTATTCACAAAAATACGAGGTTGATTTATTATTATTACAATTTTAAAATTGCAATTTTTAGTCTGTGAATGACATGACACAAAATGTTACCTGCAATGTGGTTTTAAAGGTGACATCACTCTTGTAGTAAGTGAAACCTATGGTTATTTTATCGTGACTGCTTTGTGAATATTTGGACTGATTGCGTGTTTTTTTTAAGTTTATAATAACTAATCATGGAGGGCGGTTTTTTAAAAGTGGACAATACGATTTTGCCAAGAATTGACAATAATGGTGGCTAAATTCTTTGTGACTAATCCTGATTTCTGTTCTGCAGAATTTAGGAACATTAGAACATCTGTAAGTATACAATTTTTGTTTATTCTAATTTTAAAGCTAACTTTAAAGTACTTATGTTTATAAAAGTGTGTATAATGTAGGTAATTAGAACATTATTTATTAGACAATCCTCAACATAACCTCAAAATTACAAACATGACATATGTGAAAGACTTCACTTGTTTACATTAGTTGTAAAATTCACAGCTACTGGAAGTATAAGAGAAAATAGTACTTACATCAAAGTGATCCTCACAAAAATACAGTATACTTTTACTCAATGATAATTCTTTGGCTGTTTTATAAACTTTTGTGGTGTATTTACACTTGTACTCCTGCACCAAACACCACGGGAACATATTATTTTAAATGATACAAAAAAAAACTATATCAAGTGTTACTTGCGTTTATTTGTTTACTACAAGAATGACGTCACAGTAGATAGTAACATGGCAGCTCGTGTTCTTGCGCCAATTTATATATTTGAAATTTTGATGCTATTTTATTGTATAAAGTGATTTCATTTATGCGAAATAAAAATTTCTGTGGACTAATACTATGATATAAACATTTTAAGACAATTTAAAAATAAGAGTCAAATAGCCTATTGATGTGTAACTATCAATCACCTGTTTTTGGACAAAGAAATTGAAATAAATCTGCAGTTATTACCAAGAGAGACCAGTAGACCATTTAATTTTCTTTTTTGTTTAAATAATGCCAAAAGTTGATAAAGAAACCCTCATTTGTGATTTCTTTGGAAAAAAAATTGGTGTTAAAAAATATGTACAATGCCAGGTTCTGTGGAATGAGGTATCAAAGCCATGCTACCAGTGGTGGCTTGGTGAAATTTATGTTATGTTATATCTTAGTATTGGACCATGGAACCCAAGCGATACTTTAAGGCATCAAAAAATGATATTTCTTTTATAAAACTTGAAATGTCGATAAATTTTCCTCTCGTTTTTCAAAAAAAAAAAAAAGTTTTGCAAATATTTTACAAATTTTTTAAAAAATAACCTAGTGAGGCACACAATTTCTCAATTTTTTTTTTTTTAATTTCAATCGCATTTTTTTTTCTACAAAACCATTTTATTTTTGATATTTATGCCTTAAAGTAATATTTGGGTCCCATGCTTCAATACCAATATAACCTAAATTTCACCAGCCGCCACTGCATGCAACTTGCCTGACAAAACACAGTAAAAAAATTGCCAAAAATAAATAAATAAGTAAATGGATAAATTTGTAACAAAATCAGCACACAATTTGAACATCTGTGATGACGAAGTATTTAGATGAGCTCAGTTTAGACGATGGGCGTGAAAAAATAAAATGCCCAAAAATCCTAATGCGCACAACTTTCTTCAACATAAGCTTCATTTATACAAGTATTGCACATCATTTTGATGAGAAAATTATGATACAACCAATAGCACTTTTATTTCTCATTTTTAAAAATGACCAGTTTCATGATTCACCTGACTGGTCACGATGATCCAGTCAGTCACGGAAACATTGTGACCGATCAACTACCTATCACTACTTATTAATAAAATTAGCATTTGCACTGTTATGTTTCTATAATAGTTATTCATTATATGACATCCGTGTATATCACAATAAAAGTTGTTCCAGCACTGCCTAGTGTTTCTATTTTACTGAAGCCAGAGTAAAAAATATACTTAAAAATAATGTTAAGAAAAGGAAAATAAATAAATCAAACAAAAGTAACTTAATACTATCATCCATTTTATTAAAACCCAAATTTATACAGCTTCATTACATACTAAAAACATGAATGTGAAAAGAACACAAGCAAAAATAATTAAGTGATTCACTTAAAAATATTTACAATAAGATAACAATAGGGTCCATTGGTCACAGACCAGAGTGCGATCAGTTATGAGAAAATAGGCTCTAAAAAGCAAACCGTCAGTGTTGTGTATTATCATAAGGACCATCCTACATGATAAAAGCCTGAGCTCCTACTTGCATGGCCTTCTGCAACGGTAAAGTATATACAAACAAATGAATGAATTGTCAAATGTCTACAATCGTGATAGTAATAGTCATGGGGTGTATTGAGCACGACTGGTTGACACTTAATACGATATAACAACACAGTTACAATCTAGCTAACCTAAGTGTTGAAAGCTTAGGAATAATACTAAATCATTCATCCACAATGACGCTACATGTGTAGTGCCTGGGTGGCAGCCCTTCAACAGGCAACTAGCTTGGCTGTCACCCCTGCCCGACACCAGACTGCATCTGACAGCACTAAGGCAACTGAAGTTTTCAACTGGAATGTATGAAAACACTATTGCGACTAATTTGAGAGTATTTTTTTGACAGTGTGTTTATTGTTAATGGTTGTGGTTCATGTTGAATTTATTTATTACTGTCACAAGACCTATTATTGATTTTATAACCAAAATTTATTATATTAATAAATAGCTAATGCGTACGAGTCTGATTTACACCAAATAGCGATAACCTATATGAAAAATCACACTCGCACGCCGTACTTATAATTATAAAACTGCTTAAGCAGCATATTTACTAGAATTAGCAACAGTATTTTGTACAACAATCGATAGGAAACGACGTCGTCACAGCTGCTGAGTAGCAACGATTAGAGAAGATTCTTGGAGTCTTCTAGGTTGATACATATGTAATATATATATGTTAATACGAGATCCCTCCTATCGAAATAACTAAGTGACCTGCGGCAGAGACAGCACGCAGTGGCCACCTGGTGGCAGTACGCTGAATTTGAGGCTTTTAATAATAGGTCTCTTGTTCTAACCAACCTCCTGGGCAACGCCGCAAGTAGAACCGCCTCACTTCATCATATATAAAGATGGACAGCATAAATGGAATGGCTGGTAACCACCACACAAATCTAAAAAAAAAAAAAAAATTTAGATGAAACCATCTTGAAATTTGTCTGCAAGAAATTCCTTCAGAAGTTGAAATAAATATTGAGGAAAAGTTAATAAACATCCACAATTATCTAATACACACAAAATATCACATTTGAACTGCTATAACTAGGCAACTGGGAAAAAAAGTTTAGAGAAAAATGGATTTTAATATTTGACTGATTACCTAGAACAAGTAAATGTTACATGGGTTTTTCTCAATTATTTTGATATAATGAATTTTATTTCACCTCACTCAAAAACGTATAAGGGAAAATAAAATTCAAATTCAATCAAAATCAAATTAATAAATTTTGGTGAAAATCATTGAATATAATTAAACATTATTATAAATAAAACAATTACACATGTAGGTATCTGAAGTAGAAGCGTTGGAATGGCATTTAACTTCTTGCAAAAAGATGTGACCTCTAACACTTTTGTATGTGCTGCTTTGAGTATTACATACTTATACCACAAGCTTACCCAAAATGTAGATTTTATTCAATAGTTAAATCAAAACTGCTAAAATTCTAGTTACCTATAGTCCATTTCTCTCATATAAGCACATAAAAAATTCAAGCATAGGCGCTCGGTATTATATAAATACATTTAGGGTATTTATAATGCATAACGTGCCTATGTTAGAGAACTATGCACGGCTCAAGTTCGACAAAGGGTCACTCTGCGAGCCCAATTAGACAATTTTTTATGTGCTTATAATGAATGATTGGAGTATAGTTGTCGTATTAATCACTAATCAGGCAATTGATTTTTCTATTGGGTCTACTTTTCAATAATGTCAATAATAAACTTTAGTATCCCAATTAAAACAGAAATAAGATATTTCAGCTGAGTTACGGAACCCCAGATAGGCCAAGTGGTGGTATGTTGCCTAGAAATAACCTCCTGAAGTTGCTGACCCTGCATAATGAAGTCTCAAAGTAAAAAAAAAAAAAAAATCGAGTACTTTTTTCTTGACCAACAAGTGTAAATAAACCTTTGATGATTAATAGATATTTAAAACCTTTACTTATATATAGTAGTCCACGGCAGCTTTAAAGTCTTCTAGAAACGATTTCTGTTTGCCCTTAAATGTTAAAAGTTAAAACCTATTTTAAATTATTTTTTGCCCTTTGGGACTTCAAAATTCGTTGATTGTGTCGTACTGTACGGGGTGGCTGTAGGAGGTGAAAAGTATTACCCTTAAAATAATTTTGCGTTAATTTAATCTACAGAATATCGTCTATTTTCTTCTTAAATAATAATATAATTTTTGTCAAAGTAAACATTAAAAAATAATTAATTAAACAATTCAGAAAGCACTCAGTTAAATGCAGGTCAACTTTTAAAGCGTGCTCCTGAAATTTGTTGTTTTGATCAAGCAAACTTTTTGTTTAACAGCCCTCTAATACTTAACTGTAAATATTATCAAAAAATACTTATTAATAGCCTTGTAGAGTGGAATTTCAGGATTCTAAACATTATTTTATTTTTTACTTACGATGACTCCGTAAATAGTTATCGATATTTTTTTGAGCACTTGCACGATATCTTATACGGTCGAGCTTTGTCCGTCGACATTTACATCACATTGCATTTAGTTGTGTAACTTATTTATTATTAGTCATAAAATTATAAACCCTACACAGTTTTATTCAAATAGGAGAAACATTTTTATCCGTGTGTCATACACTATTTATTATTCAATTGTAAGAAAATAATAAAACTTATTTAAGTATTATATTTTAATTGAAAAATCTGGTTGTAATTGACTTCACATTACTTTGATACAATCTATTAAGAATATCATGACACTGTGTTTCATCTGTTTATAGTATCCATTATTTTGTTTATAATTATTTACCAGCCGAAAAGTACTTTTCATCCTAGAACAAAAAGTACTTTTCGCACCAGGAAAAGTAGTCATCTAGCAGCCACAACAAAAAATAATACCTGTTATAAAAAGATAATCTTTTCAGTCCAGATATTCGAATAAAAATAAACATAACTTTTCAAGACAATCAAATAAAATCGTTATTTACATAACAAGACAGCCGGCAAACCCAGTAAAGACACTTTCCGGGTGTGTTGCATACAATATTTTTTCTGTAACCATTTTTTGTTACTCTTAAACTTGAGATCTTTTGTAAACAAAATTCTTAAAATCAACTGACAGATGTCAGGCGCTGTTGTCTACAGTGTTTAATTAGGTACCTCCCTATTGTTATTAACCAAAAGTGGCATAAGGGGGACTGATAAAGACTTTACTAATCCCTTATGTCACTTTACCGGGCTAGACCTATAAAGCTACATTTTCCACCCAAAAAATTGACCAAAAACAGTTAACTTTCTAGACGGTTGCAGAAAATATACAGCCTAGAAATGTAGTCACCTAGCAACTACAACAAAAAGTAGCATCTGTTATAAAATGATGATCTTTTCGTCCAAATATTAGAATAAAAAAACGTCACTTTTCAATGCAATCGAATAAAAGACAAATTGCAGCATGTTTTTAAAAATATTTTTATATGCATATAACACGTATATTATAGTACAACATCCAGTAAGAGCGTGAAATGTTGTAGATGTTGTTATGGATCCTTATGAGGAAATATCAATAAAAGATTGTACACGAATTAATAAAGAACTTAAAGAAACTATAATCGAATTATAGATAATTCTCATATACTTATTTATTTATTCTGGTTTTAATAAAACACAACTACAATTTTTTTCTTGTCAGTTATACAACTTTTCAAAAAATACTTTAAAATTTGTGACTAGTGGAGGATTTGATAAAATTTTTGAATATAAAGCAAATTGTGTATTGGAAACTGATTTATTAAATTCCACTCACAACGAAGCAGACACTACACATTTACTACATATTTTGCAGGCAAAACTTGAATGATATTCACGTTGGGTTGATATTCAATTTGGGTAAAAACTGGAGCAGAAGACAATGTAAGTTTCATAGCAGTGCATGAAATGCAAAGTTGTTAAAAACTGTACCCGCATTTCACGGCTCTTCTTGGATGTGATATCTACTACAAATCAGTTTTGGTAAAAAAAGCTTGCTCACAATAGTTTTCAACACTCATTTATATGCATAAAAGTAAGTTTTGAGAGGGATTCGTCGTTACAAGCTGAATTTTATATAAAATGAATTTTTATGTACTGTTTATAAAATACCCTTTGAAATTAAGAGCTAAGAAACTTTTAGAGTTAAACAGGGTAAACCTGAAAACTCTAACAGGCCTATATACCGGGCACTGCCGACTAAACTATCATCTGCATAAACTCGGCCTAGCGGAAAACGCCGAGTGCCGTCTATGCCTGGAGGATGATGAGAAGGCAGACCACATCTTATGCACCTGTCCCGCTGTGGAGAAGATCCGATTCTCAATATTTGGCAAAGGGCAACTGCTGCCAGAGGATCTGGACACATTCTCACCCAATAAAGTTATCAGTTTCATTAAGGGACTGAACTTATTGGGTGAAATATAATTAGGCGTGAGCCACAATAGGCCTGCTGATGGCCGCAGTGGAGGGTCTACTGAGACCCACCCACAACAAACCTAACCTAACCTAACTGTTTCAAAATCCCGAGGCCATCAAAAATTGTCTTGTGCAAAAGGGCAATAAAGTTAAAAAACGAATTAAGCATAGTGACAAAGAAGAGATAAATTGAGATTGTTTTATATATTCTCCAGAAATGATTTTGTACAGCAAATATATATTTTTTAATTTTCAAATATTATGTTATACATGGGAGCTTACGAGAGCAAGAAATTTAAAACAGCAATATTTCAGTTTGAAATGCTTCAAAATCAAATTCAGTTTAGACAAATTTTACGTTCCCCTCGTATTATCTCCGAAACGAAAGCCTAAATCAAAATGTTGTTTGTTTAAGAAAAGTTACTTTATCTTTTCTGAATAAAACGGTGTATGATTTATAATTTTATGATTAATAATAAATAAGTTATACAACTAAATGCAATGTGATGCAAACGCCGACAGATGAAACTTGACCCAATGATATTGTGCAAGCGCTCAAAAAAAAAATCGATTAACCATTTAAGGATTTGTCGTAATTAAAAAATAAAACAATGCTTATAATTCTGAAATTTTACTCTACAAGGCTATTAATAGGCATTATTTGATAATATTAACAGTTAAGTAGTTAGAGGCCTGTTAAACAAAAAGTTTGCTTGAGCAAAATGGCAAATTTCAGGAGCATGCTTTAAATGTTGACCTACTGCATTTAACTGCATGCTTTTCGAATTGTTTAATTAATTATTTTTCAATGTTTACGTTGAAAAGAATTATATTATTATTTAACAAAAATGTAGACGATATTTTGTAGATTAAAATAGGGCAAAACTATTTTAAGGGTAATTTTTACATTTCCCCCCTATAGCCACCCAGTACAGGACGACATTTTGACAATCAACGAATTCTGAGTCCCAAAGGGTAAAGAATAATTTAAAATAGGCTATAGTTTTTTAAGTTTTAAGTGCAAACTGAAATCACAATTTGCTGGCCTTGAACTCTACTAATATAAATATTTAAACGTGTCATAAATAAACGCTGAAACCACTGCTATTAAAAAATATGAACCCATATTATACAGTATTTTCTTTTATTTATGTTAAGATATATGAATTTATGACTCTGAATACTTACTTTAGTGGGAACATACGTAATCCTTTGTCCATACCAGGTGTGTATGATAGGAAAGCAGCCAAAGCAGTCTCGAATATGAGACCAAAGTTAAGAGCCCAATTTCTCATTCCTTGATGTAGGATCGAGTTTCGACGAGTCTTACAAATGATCAAGTCGGCCCATTGTACCACAACAATTGACACGAAGAATGCAGTGTGGCAGGTATACTCCAATGTTTTTCTATCACGGTAAGTCTGATAAAACAAGACATATTAATTCAAATCCAATTCTTTATTAATGTTGTTAATAGATTATTATTGAACATATCATGAGTATACTAGTACAGTATACTTGTAGCAACAAGATCACAGCTGTAGGTGTCTTTCTGGGTAAATTTTGCCAAAACTATTACAAGTGTAAAATAGTAAAAAGTACCTCCGATTAAAAAGTACCAAGTGAAGCAAGATTATTTATATGAAACCTACATAACTAAAAAAGTACTCCAACTGGTATGTATCTATGTCCTATATTTATTAAAATTCAGAAAAAATAACTATCTGCAACATTACTTGTTTAATATAGCTTTCTGTTTATAAAAATAAAATACTAAACTAGCTTTTATTATAAATATTAAATAATTCTCAAAAAATCAAATGAGTGCATTTCAAATTCAATATACCTACACTACACCTATTATAAACTGTGTCATTAAGAACAAAAATAACCAGCAGATAATACCGTTCTTAGTACTCTTTAAAAAAAAAAAAAATTGTGTGAACTTATTTACTCACCCATTCTTGGCCATAAGAATCAGTAAGGTCATTGACAGCTTTCGAATCCCACTGTTTACGAATTCCAAACAAACTCATTGGAAGGAACCCATTTTCAGCCATAATAACAAAATAGACGAAGAATCCTGCAGCAGCTTGGATCATACCAATCTGACCGTATGCCATAGAAATTAACCTATACAGATTGTTCTATTAGATTTAATCCACTTGGTATTAGCATCAACTTTTAAGCAAATTTTGGAACTATCTACTTTCTTAGTAGTTTTATAGCAAAAAAGTATTTGCTTAAAAAATTGTAAATACTTACGACCAAATACATCCCATGAAATCATGCTGACATTTATAACATAACATTTAATAAGAGTTTTAGTAAGCATGCATTATTGGTACAACAGTTATGTCGCTTTATATCATATAGTGTAGAAAATATAGAAATACTTAAAATATTGAGACAATAAAAATATTGGATGAATTAAAGAAAAATTATAAAAACGACACAATCTGGTAGCACGCGGTACTTCTGCTTTACAGGGTAGAGGACAATACTGCAGGGATGCTTGTATGGTTCTTTGTATGGGTTTAATAATTAATTTGTTTTTACTTACATTATCACTGTTAAGAGGTTAATTTTAAATTACAGAAGAAGTAAGGCATTACATAAGTAAGATTTAATATTTTGAACTGTTAATAAAACTATTAGTATTTTAAGAGATTTTTTTAAAGAAATTATATATTTAAGACAGTACTACCTACATATTAATAAACTAGCTTTAGCTAAACTTAAAGTTATGCTTTTTATTAATATAGAGTAAAACAGAGCAAAAACTAATATGAGCTTTATATTAAACAGTCTTAAAATGCTTATTTTCTACACTACAGTGAATGGCACAGATTAAAATAATGTTCTGTGATGGAGGTTCACCAATAATAAATTAATAATCATAAATGTCAAAATAAAACAATCGAGGCAAATACGCCCTAGTAGAATGTTGCCTGTTTTCAATATACAGGAGACGCCCTGTATATGTCTGGCTATGAAAAATCGCCAACAAACGAAATCGTAACAATTAGTAATTTTTACAGAAATTTTTTAATTATTGTTAAATTCATTTGAAGAATTTTTCTTATTGCAAAATTTTAATCCCGATGTAACTTTCACATCTCAGTCACGACATACTTTTGTTCCTGGTACCAGAAGGGGTGTAGATATGTTACCATGATATGGATTTTATGGAATATGGGGTTCATTTGGGAGTTCCATAGGGCTCTGTTTTAGAACCTTTATTATTTGTGATATTTATTAATGCTTTGCTTCATTTTATATCTTGACAGCTATGTATGCGGACAACATTAGCTGCTCACTAGTTGCTTATTTTGCTGATGAAATGAATTGTAGAGTAAAAACTGTGCTTGATAATGGTGATGATGTTACTACCTGGTGTCAACATGTTGTCCTTAAAATGAACAAAAACAAGATCACCAAAGTCTCATTCTCTAGAGTTCACTTTCATATTAAATTACGTGGGTATTGCTGTCTAAAAGACCATACAAGAATACAAATTGGCTCTAGATTGTTTATTAATAAGTAATACTATCTAAGGATTCTATTAGTATGTAGATTGAGTTTGTTGATTGTTGTAGACCACTGTAAGTTAAAATCGAGCTCTACCAAGGATCCGAACACTAGCAGTATAAGGTTTAAGCTATTTGTGATAGTTAACACCAAAGCATTTTCCTTTAAAATAATATTTCAAGACTGTTAAATACAATAAAACCAAATAAAACAGAATTCTAGTTATACTACTTTAGTAGGTGTAGTTTCTCTTATTCAAAGAAGCATACCAAGATTCAGGAGCAATAGTTAGGTTTATGCATGCTAAAGAAAACCTCTACACATTATTACTAATATAACTATTAATTTCTAGTAAAACTAAAGTCTATGTTGAAGGCAGACACTGTGTATAAATAACACAGAAATAAATTAATAAAACTAAATAGAATATTCTCTAAAACAGCACTACAGTAATCTAGACGCAACACAAACTATACCTCGGCAAATTTTGTATACAAATACAAAGAATTACTAAACTACAACACAACATAAAACATTATTAAACTGTTAATACACTATTAAATTTTGATGAAGAAATGGAACAAAGCAGAAATATGTAATTTTATATAAAACCGTGAGTTATTTTAAATAAAAAAATTTAAACAGACATCACTGCCAACACAAATATTAATATACAAGGAACAACTCAGGGCATTAAGGATTTAAAAAGATCTAACATTACCTATTATCAATAACTGAAAATGGTTTGAGATATCAGGTTTCTGGAATATAAAGTAAGTGATATTTAAGTGATAACGTATTTGTCTACTTTCAGGTTAGGTTATCTTAATATCCACAGAATTCGAGGAAAATATTCAGATTTTTTCTAAAAATATTCATCTAACGATTTTGACAAAATATAAACTACACATTGAAAAAATCACAAGGGAACCTATCTCTAAGAGAATACTGGATATCTTTAGTATGATTTTGTTGTGAATCAGTGGCTTTGAAACACACTTCTGTAAATGATACAATTATCTTGTATCTTTGCCACTAATATTTTAAATTTAAAATAAAAATGACAGTTTTATTAGCCTTTAGTAGTCGAATAAGAATTCCAAATTTTATGAAGATATCTCAAACCATTTCAGAGTTATTGACGATAACGGTAAAACCATAACGCCCTGTATATTGTAAACGAATTGTAAAAGAACACATGTCCATAGAAAGTATGCCTAGATTAACTTGTTTCATATAGGCTAGTAAAGTCTTGTGTTTATTGAACTAGAGCACCTTGTATAATATATACTTGTGATCGACAAGAAAAAAGATGTTTTGGTATAAAGTATGTGTTTATATAATTTCTACCTCCACATATCAGACACAATTGTTATCCATGTCATTTCTAATTTTTCCTAAGTCTGCCTGCAATTCATAGATTTACTTTATAGCAATATAACAAAAATTAAGAAAAAAAAGTGCACTAAGTAAAACGTGAGTGTCACATGGTAGTTCTGCGAGTGCCGAGGTAGTTGTTGTGTGGTGCCAAGCCGTCACGACACCGCTGCAGTGACCCACCTGCGGTTAACCAGGTTGTCCCTATAGGGGTCGCGAGGCTGTCTTTTCATAATGTCGGACTCCGGGGCCTCATAAGCCAGAGAAATAGCAGGCACCTATAGAGAAGGAGGCCGGCGTAGGCGGCGGCGCAATACACACAGTTAGTAGTGAAAAAAATCGCATGCACAAGTTTTTTTAGTATTTAGATTGTCCAGAATAGTGTGTAGAGGGATGGGTAGGGCATGGTGGCATTTCAAGGGCGCCGGGAAGCATTTGTGCAGAATGAATGAGCCAATGAGGTGCATGATTGTTTAAAGCTTTTAACAATTGGGTTTGATCCATTAATTGGCACTAAACAAATTACATATTTTTATTACTATTATTTAAGTTGAAATATCACTGTATTGATTATTTACCTCCATAGTGAAGGAGATGTGTCAATTAATGGCATCTGATAGAAAATGAAAGTACATTTTTTTAAATTTGGAGCTAAAGCTGTTGTGTAAGCAGCTACTTACCATCGGCACGAACAACCACCCTTAAAACCACCCACATTGTTTTGAATTTGTAACAAAAATATTTAGAAATACTAAATCTGTTGACTTAGCAATACTTTATTGCTAGCGCAGTCAGTCATTGTCATTAATAATATATAGTTACTAATATTCTGTTACAAAAACTTAACAAGATGAGAAGGGAATAAATGAATAAAAATACAATAATGTTTAAAAATGTGGGTGAAAAGAAGAGAAAATATTTAAAGCAGTAATAAGCGTTCAGACCCAATATTAGAATTTGTACTACCTGCTTCTGTATAAAACGTCAACTATTTTGTAATCTTAATTCATCTGCTGGTAGTATTCTATATTATAAAAGGCAGTTACAAGTATATTCTAATACGGGGTCTTTGTTTAAGCTGCGAATAAAAAGTGTTAAGTGCCGGTGAATTGGACTGAAGGAAAGCAGAAGTTCGCATATGGAAAAAAAAAAAAAAAGAGAAACACAAAGAGATATGCAGCCGAGGTCGTAATCGAGGCAGTGGAGAGGACCGACTGGTCTAATCCAAATAAAAGAGAACACGAAGACATTCTATTACCTTTCGTTGACGAGTTTATCACTGAAAGGGTTTCTAGGTCTTCGCTTCATTATATCTGACTCTGCCTCTTCGTATGCCAGCGAAATGGCAGGGACCTGAACTCGGCCAAACAAATACATTTCAAAAAACAAAACCACATGAAGGACGGCCATGAAGGGCAAACACTTACATGCCAGCACTGCTCCTTGAATGCCTAGTCTAGGTCTGATGTGCTCATTTTCTGTATATTTCCTTATTGTTGGCGTAATTTTATTTTAAAATAAGATAAAATGAAATACTACTAATTAAAAATTAACAATTTTGTTTGTAATGATCAGGCAGGAAAATGAAAAGTTAACTCCACTTTAAACAATTTTATTGAAAATTTTATTTGCACATTTTTAAACCACAATAATGTTGAGGCTGAAAGCTTTTATTTTTCAATAGTACCTATCTATTGTAGTAGAATAAATAATATTTTTACTGTAGGCTTCCAATTCTTCAATGGAAGGAAGAATATATAATAAACATACAATTATACTATACCAACTAATTTTTATTTTCTGCTAAAATCAAAGCAGATTAAATTATTTTAACTGTTGTTTAAAGGATAAATTACAAAATTCAAAACTTAAAAACTTTCAAACAATTAAATCTCCAGTTAATTTTGAAAATTTATGTAAAATATAAAGTCCAACAATAAAGAAAATACATTTAAATGTATTGGACAAGGCACATCAACTATTACTTTAATTATTACATGGACCTAAATTATGTAAAAATTCTTATCAGAACAATAAAATATGATAATTATTCAGGTCCATGTAATTTGAGACACTAAAAATTCTAAGACTAAGGACTGAACAAGGCCAAGTGCTAAGCAAGCAAACTACGCGATTGGGGAGAGGGTGTGTGTAAATGTGTCAGTTTGTTTATACAAATGTAGTGAAAAAACATGTATAATTTTACCCCATAAGTTAGACAAAAGTCAGTATGTTTATACAAGTGAAACAAGGTTACATTTTTCCAAATAAAAGTTACAGAAAAATAGCAATTAATACTACATATTATTATTTCGTAAAATTTTCCATGCAGTTATATAAATATAATATAAATAAAACCGCAGGCATCAGAACGAAAACTTTAGTACTTTCGGATCCCATAGTTCACCATTTTAGTTTAAAAATTGCAAAAAGAGTTAATTGCCTTATTACCTTCGATATAATTTTTAAATTGTTTTTCTCTTTTCTCAAATGTTAATTTTGTTTGTGGCAATTAATTCCATGTAAATCACTAAATTGACTGGATTAGCAATATGTACACAACAAATAATACAACACACTTTAAACAAAATAATGTTAGTTGTTATTGTTAGTAGGCAACCAACATAACCACAATCTTAAATAAATAAAATAAAATAAAAAAAAAAAAACTGCACCTATCATTGACAAGTTTATCATTTATAGGATCTCTGGGGGTCTCTTCATAATGTCAGACTCAGCTTCTTCATAAGCCAAAGAAATAGCAGGCACCTAAGTTTGATTAAAAAAAAAGTAAAGAAATTATAAAGAATAGAAAATAAAAGTTAAAAACAGTAAGTCGATTTGAAATCGTCCAGTCTTGGTAGCAGGAAAAATTAAGGGACGAATGTTACCTTGCACCAATATGTTTTTCTAAACAGCAATGAAGTTCTTTTATATGTAATATCTTTGCACATTTTTGAGGTACAGAAGAAGTAGGAACCAGTATGATTTAGGAAAGCAATTATTATTTTTTTTAAATTCCTATTGAGAGATATTTATAATATAATAATATTTACAAGGTTTATACATCACTCCAGTTTAGTAATTTGTTTTTTATTCTGTCATCATTCCAACATTTAAATTTTGCATATACTGGGTATTTCAGCTAAAACTTCCCAAACCGATTACTCAAAAATTAAAAACAATATTGAATTTTAATAAAAGTCAAGTGAATAAGATACCCCTAGCGATTACACTTTAATGTTTAAGGTCGGGCTTTTGCAGAAACAGAGTGTACAAGGCATTTATTTTTGATTTATTATAAATACTTAAAATATCAGCCGTGGTATAAATAAATATAAATAGAGAAATTAAACAACCCCGAATCCAAAGCCGAAGCCATCTAGAAGGGGGTTACACTCAGAAAAACGTGGACATACAATCATTTCCACTGATATTGCCAGTGCCGGTGGCAGGATCCGAAAATGCAGCTATGATGGATTAGTATACGAGCTGGCAATTCTCGTTTTGGCGATGTTGCTAGATCTCGTACTAGATAGATTTATTTCTAGTCACTTTGCCATCTCGTGCTCTAGCCAATGGACCATATTAGTGTGACATCACATAATTATGCTAATTATGCAATCTATGTAAAAAGAGACATGACACACTGATTGCCTATATGTAACACTGGAACTTAACTCTTATGCGCATGAACATAGAGACAACATTTTCTAGGGTTAGAACACAGCACATAATTTTATTTTTATTCTCCCTTGGAAGAAATATTTAAGAATTTTCAATTACCATTCATCATGCATAATATACAAAGTGTTTTCGAAATGGGTATTCCAAACTTAGAAGCATGTAGAGCAAGTCAATGATTACAAAAACCCAGAGTTGTGCTAATCAGATTAAAAATAACTAGTGATTACTGATTACTAATCTCTGATTTGTAGTCAGTAATCATATCAGTCAGTAATTCAATAGTTAATTGTTAATCTTAGTCAGCCAGGCTAGCACTTTTAATCCTTATTCATTGACTACTTTTTTATTAAATCAGTGCATGCCTAATGCTAATACTATTCAATTGGCCCGACACTAAGCAGGTGTCTGCTCAGTAGTAGACTTTTTGTTCACCATACGGATGTGAATATGATCTATGTATGACATTCTCTGCTCCCGTTGAGAGGCTATTTTCTTACAGTGAGCTGATATATTCAATGCAACGACTTAAAAAAAAAATTCCAAATTGGGACAATAATTTTATATTTTATGTTGTTTCCATTTGTTTCTTGTTTCGTTGTTTATTGTTTACGCATAGTTATGCAGCATAACAATAATTTATAGTTCAAAACACACTTCATTATTTTTTTATTTATTTATAGTATGTGAATAAAAAAATATATAATAAATGTTTCGAACACATTTATTTCAGAATTTCAGAATTTTTATGTTTTGGTTTTGATTTCTTTTTTATTCATAATGAATATTTTACATTGTTATACTGTTAAATTAAATATTACTAAATAAAATAAAAAATAAAGAATTTCCGTTTTTTCTTTTTAATTTAGTTACTGATTAATAATCATTAATTATAATTTTTCCAATTTATGGGTTAATCATTCATTAATCATTTAATATTTCCAAGTTATGAGTTAATCATTAATCGATGATGGATTAATCAATAATATTAATCTGTGAATAAACACATTGACTAATCTCATTATTCTTTATTTAAACCCTTTTGCTTGTTAATCAGCACAACTCTGTAAAAACCTTACTAAAGGGCTACAGTAGGTACCTTAACTTTTTGAATTTTTTTCTTAATTCTTAATTTTTCACGAAAAATTTGAACTTGACAGAACGCACCATTAGTAATATCATGGAATAAAATCGATTTGAAAATTTCACATTGCATGCTCTAAAATGCATTGCAGTGGATTGAATTTTCCATTTTATAAACAAATTTTTAGGGTAGATGCATATCGGTTTAAGATATTCAAAATTGGTTGTTAATAACCAAAAGAAAGTATAACTTCTAAAATTATTCTAAAAATTTTTTTGACGAGATAAAACGTAAAAATCGCTCCACCACCACAATGCATTTTATAGCATGTAATGAAGTTTTCAAATCCAATTTACTCAAAAACGGTGGGTTCTCTCAAAATTCGACTAGAGTACATTTTACTCGTAAAAAATTCTGAAATTTCATAATTTCATATCAGAAACTAAAAAAAAAAAAAAAAAATTACGTAGAATCAGTTGGGGTCATATTTACCACCGGCACTCCGAGTTTGACAGACTCCTGAATAAAATCTCAGATGATTGTGATTTTGTATTGTTTTAAGCATAAAAGGGTTACTATCGAAATTTTTTCTATTTTCTATGACATATGAAACTTTATAGTTTGATTATTGTGTTTGTGCTGACATTCATCAAATAGATAACATTCACTGGCGTATGAACAGAGTGTCCCAGTTATAAACCAACAAACTATAAACTTTATTAGAAAATACGATTTTGAGAAAAAAGTTCCTATGAACTTATACCAGCAAAAGCTTTATAACCACGATACAGGATAGGGTGTTACAGTTATAAAGAGTTTCCAAGCAACTGATTTATGTTTAATTAAGTAGTTGCCATTAACTTGGTGAAAGATGATAAAAAAAATAAGATACTTAAACTGTTGTTGTTTGATAGCTTCTTTGAATAAAACATTTTGTTTATCAGGAATTTCCTTTGGCGGCTTGTGGATGCATCCTAATAATGAATTGTTTGATCAAAATCTAACAAACTGATAAAGTTTTTACAAGAATCCGGTTCTATGTAAAATTGACTAGGGTATTGAAAAATATTGGAGAATATAACATAAATGCATTGGCAACGAAGTTCTAGTTAAAAAGAGGTCTTCGTTTACCCCCTGTACACTGCTAGTGAATATAATTGATTTTATTCACTATTTTTATTGAGTTAGATAATGTTACAAACAGCATCAAAATAGGAATCAATAGTAATCATTCCCTCCAATATATAAAGTGAAAACCCTAAAAAAAAAAAAACGTTAGTTATACAGCTTTTGCGAGTTCATAGGAACTTCTTTCTCAAAATCATATTTTCTATTAATGGTTACAGTTTGTAGGTTTAAAACCAGTACATCCTGTATAACAATTCAATATTTCTCTAGATTCCCAGTAATCAGCGGACAAAGTTTAGCCTGAAATACTCTGTATGGTATATAAATATTTCGGTGAATACAAATTTGACAATTTATTGCCAGTAGCAAACAATAATTGTTAACATAAGTAGAAGCAGGCGTATCTTTTTTTTTTTAGGGTGGTTTATTTTTGTTATTTTTTTTATAGTTTTCCCTTTTATTTATTTTATTAGTAATTAAATTAGATATTATTTTTAGTATATTTTTAAAAAAATTTTTTTTTATTTATAAATTTTAATATAATATATTTTTAAGTATTATTTTTGTAGTGTAAAAATAATTTCTGTACCTATTTTATAAGGCCAATTTATTGGTTTAAATAAGATATTTGATCTTAGTTTTTATATTATAATTCGACTATCTCTTGATATGTTAATAAAATTTGGTCTTCTAGAGATATATGTCCATAGTGGTGTTGACACAATATCTACTACCTAAGTTTAATGAAACAACAGAAATAAAAAAAATGGATGTAACTTATCATACTGGTGTAAAATAAAATTGTCTTAGCTTAGCTTAACTATGGAGCTTAACTCTTAAAGCGTAAAGTAAAAAAATATGATAGAAGATATTTGAAAATTAGCAGAGAAAGTAGATTCTGAAAACGTACCTTTGACGTTTGTGTACCTTCCTTTAATTTTAATAACAATAACAAAACTACTTAATACTGAAATAATTCTATTTCTACTAATAAAAAAGTGTTTAAATATAAACTGAGCCCAATCAGTGCAAATTTTACTTAGAAAATTTTGTTTCCAAATTCTACATGCGAATTTTTATTATTCATTTTCTTAATTTCGTCTGTACCTTTCATTTACTAATTTGTCTGACCATGGATCACGTGGGCGCCGTTTCATAATGTCGGACTCGGCTTTTTCATAAGCTAGTGATATGGCCGGCACCTTTTATTCAAAACGAAATTACTTTAATAAATAATCATTTATAACATCTGATGCCTTATCAATTCTAATTGGGGTAAAAATAGAAATAGTTTAGTTGTTAAAAACTGATTTATAAGCCTTTTTGTGATATTAATAACCGACACAAGTTTATTTAGAAAGAATCAAATAGACTCTTAAAAGCAAACACAATGACAGCGTTTATAAAAAGAAATCAGCCACTTAAATTTGATTTTAAATTATTTTTGAAAACTGAACCAAAGGGATAAATTTTAATGGAGGTATAATAAATATTACAAATCAATTAAAGTAAAAATTATAACGCTATGTGCAATATAGTATTATTTTTATGTTTTATCAATAATAAAAATTCCCCTTAACAAACATAGAAGGCATATGTACAATAATATACAGGGTCTCCCAAAAATAATTAAATATGGTTAACCATTTTTCATTATACTTAAGCAGATATTTTGCAAAATGCTTACGCATAATATAATGGATATAGATAATTTCACAAAATAAAGTTAAAACAGATTCACACTTTGATTTCATTTTTTAAATAAAAAGTTCTTAAAATAACTGATTTTGTTAATCATCTAAAATGCATAGTTAATTTACAAATATACAAGAATCGGCCAACAAATGTCACAAAGAAAAACTATACATAAAAGAAAAATGAGTGTTATTGGTTATGTAAGACTGTTAGGATGACATTTACGATTTCACCTAATAATAGTGTTTTGAAAGATTCTTTCTCCATTTATAGTGTCATGACTTTTTTTAATTATGTGATAAATAGTATCCCTTCATACTTTATTAAATATATATTTTCATAATAGGTTATAACCTATTTTTAGTTTTCTTTATTTACAGTTTCAGTTTAAAAACATTTGTGTTATCATTAAATAACAGTTGTCCAATATTTTTTGTATTAGACAAAAACTTGTAAGTACCCAGCAAACCTTGTATCGACATAATATCATAAAATGGCTGTTTATAAATACAGTTGAACAACTCTAACAACGACAAAAAATAAGACACTGCACTTACCATGTCAGTTCCAAGATCGATGCAAAGAATGGTGACAGTACCAAGTGGCAGGGGGATATCACAAAGAATAAAGGCAAGGAAAGGGGAAATTTCAGGAATGTTTGAGGTCAGAGTGTAGGCAATAGATTTTTTTCAAGTTGTCGAAAATCAGTCGTCCTTCTTCTACTCCAGTGACAATAGATGCAAAATTGTCATCAAGTAAGATCATGTCTGCTGCTTGTTTGGATACGTCTGAACCTGCTATACCCATAGCTACACCAATATCAGCTTTTTTCAAGGCAGGAGAGTCGTTGACACCATCACCTATATACAAAATTTCAATTTAATTTTTTTTTTAATGATTTAAGTGTTTTATCTAGCATGATACCAAAAAGAAAAATATAGTAGATATGACTGAAATTCTGTTTGAAAAAGAAAAAATATACATTTACTATTTTTTTGGAAAATACACAAATTTATATGTTGACATTATTGGACATAATTTTTTTTAAAAATTTATTCTAATGTCGGTTACCCTTTTAAGGTTCATAACTGCGAGTCTGTTTTTTTTTTCAGTAACATATGGACATGAATATAATTAAAGAATTAAAATAAATCATTAGTTCTCATATTTCCCCAATATTTATTTAATACTCATGACGCGGCCAGATGAACAAATGAATTTCTAAAAAAAATATAAAGAATCGAAAACAAAAATTTTTTTACCTAATCTTGAAATAATTGTCTGGCGTACTTGCACACTTGCTAGCATTGTTAATATTACCAACTAGCACTGTAAAATGTTAACAGTTATGTTAATTATTTTATTCCTATGTTTATGGTAGCCATAAATAATATTTTTAATAACTACTAATTGATATTATTTAACATACACATTTTTGCAATTCTCCTCGAATAAACATTTTAAATCTGCTGTGTTTGATGAATGGTGGTAATCCACACAATTAATTAATACCTTTTAATTTCAAGGTATAAGAAATACTAGTAAAAAATTCCTATAACAAGTAGCAGAGATTCAGCAAGTCTCGCCTAGCAGTGTAAGTCCATTCAGCTCAGCAGTTTTTGAAACTCCTAACCAACTGAAGGAACGAGAAATTTCAGAACCAATTTGGAAAACCGAAAATTTAATATATTTACAAATTGTTCATAATTTAAATTTGGTGAGTAAGTACGTCTGATAGTATTTCTTTTTTTATTACAGTATTATCTGATTATCTGGGGAATCTTTTGCTGGTGATACTCGTTAAATAGTTATCGTTAAAAAAATTCCTTGAAAAACGTCAAAAGATAGACATTGTCAATGTCGACACAAATGTTAGCAATATGCAGGCTTCAACTACGATTAAGTTACCACCGTTTTGGATCGCTAAATCCGAGATATCGTTCAGTCAAGTAGAAGCGCAATTTAGTGTGGCAAAAATTATAAATGATAGGACAAAATATGATCATATCTGGCTCACTTACCCCGCGAAATTGTCTTAAGCGTTACGATGTTATTGGAAGTCCACCAGACACTAATCTTTATACAAATTTAAAAGAAATAATCATTCACCGATTAACGTCTAGTGAAGAAAAAATGTTAGATGATTTACTTTCAAGTGCTCAAATGGATGATCGTAAACCATCTGATTTTTATCGCGCAATGTAGAAGGTTCGTAAGTAGTTAGCCAGGATTTGTTGATTAAATTATGGAAACGAAGAGAAAGACAATTTTTGCAGCAATAACAGCCTCGGGAAAAACAGATATCGACGATAGCATAGATATTGCAGATAAAATATAGGAGACACCAAAATCCGAATATTTCACAATTTCAGTAGGAAGTTCCAACATCCTTAAAAGAAAGGAATACGGTAAAAGACCTATTCAAAGCTTTTAGAAATCTCTCAATAAGCTGTCATTAATTGAAATAACGCAAAAGCAACAAATTATGGAAGCACGTATGAATGCATTGCACACATCTACTCCCCATACTGCACAACCAAGCTTTTCAAATACAGATAGATATCGATGTGCTGACTGTAAGAGTAGATCACGAGCTAGATCAAGGTCTTCCAGTCGTGGTAATAGATTTAAATTCGACCCTAAACAAATAATAAAGAATGTTATTGGCACCAGTTATTTAAAGACAAAGCTTTTAAACGTGGCGATCCTTGATGTACTAATCATTCAAAAAGTGAGATACATCAGCATCATCAACAAAAAAACTAAAACCAATGTTACGACGATGGACAATGGTTTATTAGATTACAATCGTGGTCTTTTTATATATAATTTTACTAATAAATTACATTTTTTTTATTGTTATAAGTTCTGATTTGTCGATTATTTCCAGAAATCTGTTAGAAACTTATAAGAAAGACAGTGACTTAATTCTTACAGCAGCTAATAATTCTAAAATATATACATACGGTAAGAAACTAATAAAAATCAATTTAGGTCTACGACGCGAGTATCCTTTCGTTTTTACCATAACAGATATTAATTGCCCTTGTATGATTTAGCTGTACTAGGTACAATAGCATCTCTCACTAACGTTCCCCGTCCCACAATACATACTGGTGAAACAAGCTGCCCTTCTAAGAAAACAAAGATCCGACATCGGTCAATCGAAAACTCTGGACCCATCGTTAGCAAAACTTTTAAGAACTTTAGTTTACGACGCGTATCAGAAAAATGAAATCCCAACTATTGATGTGATAGACAGAAAACTAAAAGAAATGGATTATCATCTAAAATATACCAAAAGAACTTTAGGAACTTGGCTGAGAAAAATTGGATTTAAATAAATTATTAATAAACGCATGGCGATTATGGAAATCAGACGAATAGTGAATTGGCGAGATTCATATCTAGAAGAGACAAAAGAACTCAAAAGGGAAAATAGACCAATTTATTATCTAGATGAAACTTGGTATGATAAAAAAAAGATGGACTGATGGATCTAGGAAATGCAGACCAATCTCATTGCCCCCTAATAAAGGGCCTATGACGGCATCGATATTTTTTTTTAAATGAAACATCCTGAATATATTTCTCAATTTTTGGATTATGAATCAACAGGTGATTCTAAAAATGTATCACACTTCGGGTCCAAAATTAATAAGTTAAAGGTACGGCCATTTAAATATAAGCATTTACTAATTTTTCATGTTTTGTTTGAACAAATAATAGTCACTAGAGATAACGGTTAAATAATAATAAAGACAATTTATAGTAAATGTTCGAACTGTATTCCTTGTTGTAGCTGACGGTATCCTAAACGATGAATAAAGTGTTGCTGAACCTTGTTTATAGTTTCCTGAGAAATGCTGTTTATTCCTGTTCTAATTCTTCCTTTTAATTCAACAATGTTTTCCGGTTTGGTTTTATAAACTAAGTTTTTTAGATGGCCCCACAGAAAATAATCTAATGGGTTGAGGTCCGGTGACTTTGGTGGTCATTCGGTTGGTTTACGTCTACCAATCTGCTTGTTCAGAAATATTTGTTCAAGATACTTTCGAACGTATGCTGCAAAATGGGAAGGCGCACCATCCTGTTGATACCACAGGTATTGTCAACATTTCCATGATTAATTCTACTGGAAAATAAATTTAATAATGTTGGGATGAGATAGCCTATTAAAAATTAGAGAAATGCCGGTCTGTTTACAGTTCCATCCAAAAAAATAGGGTCCAATGATTATATTTCTTACAATTCCCGCCTACACATTTACCTTTTGTGGATACTATGTGTGCTGTTCCCGCATCCATCGAGGGTCTTCTCTTGCTCAGTATCTACAATTCTGACGATTCACTTCACCATTTAATTTAAAAGTACAATCATCAATACTTTTTATCAGAAGAGGATCACCATTGCATATATTCATCGTTTCACAAAATTGTATCCTCTGATCGAGATCATCATCACTTAGTTCTTGTACAAGCTGAATCTTAAAAGGAAGCCAGTTTTCTAATTGTAATACTGTATGTACATTTTAATAATATCATAATCGCAACTAACTGGCGAACGCTGGTATGTGGATTTTTTTCAACAGCCAGTAAAATATTTAATTTTGTATCCTCGTCAACACCTGGGCGACCTGTTTTGGGTAAATCTTCCACCGTACCAGTCTTTCTACATTTTTTTTCAAATTTACTCACTGTCGTTCTGAATATTTAGTAATAAATAAATTACATTCTTCTTGTTGAGTTTGCATCCTATCACGATACCATATCAACGAAAGAATTTCAATTCTCTGCTTTACAGATACACATGTTATGAATTAAAATAAATCCACAACAATTATTGAGAAACCACTACTCGGGTAAAGTATTATTAGGTGAATCACTGTCAAAGACGATAATGATAAAACAAAAAACAAACAAAAACTAGCCTACTTCAAAAATTAATAAAAAACGAGTTTATTTTACTTTTTTTACTTGTTTTTTTTTTTTAAATGGCCACATCTTACAACTTATCAATTTTAGACCCTAAGTGTGATACATATTTGTTGTTGTTGAAGCAGAATCAAAAATGGAGAAATATACAGGGTGTCCCATTTAAAAATATCGATGGCGTCATAATGGAAACAGCGATGACGTCATAACAAAAAATTATAAAGGATAAGCTGCGCAATTGAAATTAAAAACTGACGTGTCAGTGGATTTTTTCAAAATATTTTTGGTTTAAGAAATAATTAATTTATTCCATACTCTACGGATACACTGTATATGAAACAACCTATTTAAATATATAAACAAGCTCTGTCGGACAAATGTCATCTTATCATTCATCATAATGCATCGCTTTTATATAGGGATGTGCGATACAGTATCGACACTGAGTGTATCGATGCCTTCGATACTCATGAATTAAAACAATAAATTCTAAAATCTAAATACACTTATTTTATTTTTATTCTGATTTTGTTTAGTAAAGTTAAAATCACTATAGATTGCTATATATTTATTTTTTAATTTTAACTTGTAGTGACTCTAGCTTCCAATGACCACACTATAGGGCGGTAACAATAACAGCGAAGCAGCGGCTTCTGCAAGCAGTAGAGATTTCTTTCAAAAAATTGATAGTTGAGTTCTGTTTTCTGGCTTCGCTTATTTTCATGTATTTTATTTTTGTGTAGGTATATGTTTATATTCGATTATTTTATTTGATTTTTCGTTTTCATATTTTTAGTACTAATAAAAACATATATTTGTTTAAGAGGTTATTTTATACTTATATTCCAGATACCGAACCGAATATCGAATGTATCGATACTGAGAGTATCGTTACATTCTTTTGCAATATTTCGATGGATCGATACCTTGGGGTCCGATCCATATCGATACTCTGCGTCGTATCGGAACATCTCTACTTTTATATAATGCCGACCAACAGATCTGTCGATTCTGTCGTCTGTCGCTCCATTTATGCGTATATAAATGCGCCCAAAGTATTTTCAATACTAAAACAAAAGTGGAAAACGGATAATCAGGAGATCTGGCATTTACTAAAGTATAAAACACTTAAATAAGGATTTTTTAAGCAAAAAGGATATGGTATGATGTTCATTTATAAGTATTCGGAATTGAATGGATGCAGCTCCAAAATGCACATAACTAGACTACTTATAAATACATTTACTAGTTTTAGAATATAGATCACCTTTCCTTTAATCTTTTCTCGGAGTTTCAAACAATCAATAATTGGAATGAGATGGAAATCTTTTTCTGCTAATTATTATAAATTAATTATAACAAATGTTGCAAACGATTTCTTAGAACCTTTGATAACAGGATCCGGTTTAATACAAATTATGCATAATTCTTACGTTAAATTTTAATTTTGTTTCAATCCCACTTTCTGAGCTTATGCCTTCGATATTGTTTTCCATTTAATTTTTTTCTAAAAAGCCGACCATTTACATCGGTTGGTAGAAAATTTTAGTGAAAAAAATACATACCAGCTGAATGCGTCTTGTAAACGGTTTCTTATAAAATGTTAATTTATTTATTATATAACAATTTCATGTAGGTCCATATAAACTGATTTAATATTCAACAAATACACGTTTATTCTGTAGCACAAATATTTTCAAAAAATAAATTTTAAATGAGTACAAAATACGAGTAACTATTTAACGATCGGCCATTGCAGGAGGTAGTGTCGGTAATTGAAACAGTCCTGTAATGGTGGGGACTCGAGCATATGCCAACTTGAGGTCGCCGAAAATTGCCATCACACTATACATTATTAAATATCTCGGTTATTATATGTTCAAATAATCTGATTTAAGATCCGACGTAATCTGAAAAATATTGTGCACATTTTATAAAGAATATATATATTTTTTTGATAGATATAATAGTTTGAGAGATATGGTCGTGGGAAGCAAAAAGGATAGGAAAAATAATTAATTTTCAGCCGTAGTCGAATGGAGAAAATGATTGTTAACTTTTGTAATTTACTGCCATATAAGCCCATGTAAAAGTACGTTTATTTATCTAAAAAATAGAATTTCTACAGAGAATTTCATTATATTTGGGGAAAATATGCTTCATACTTAGCTCTGTCACGTTGTGTGATTAGTTAGAAATTTTTGATTTGTGCCCTTATGTACAGGACGATTTTTTTACAAGTGGATTCATAATATACAGAGCACAAGCAACATATCTGGCAAGGTCATACATTTTACTCTGAAAGTGCCAGCGGGCTGAAAGACCGAAATTAAATTGCACTCCACTATAAAGGGTACTTATTGAGATTAGCAATTAACTATAATTGCGATGAGGGTGTTAACAAATACGGGGTCCATCATATGTAAAACCATGCCTGTATATTTTTAAATAAACGCGCCATGTTTCAAAAAACAGTTTTTTTACATATTCTGGTGACATTGACATTTTTTTGTATCTGCTAGTCTTGTTGTTGTGGCAATCAATTTTGTTTTTTCAAATGGCACACTACTTTTTTGTTTTTTTTTTTGGAAGCGACGCATTTTTTCTGCATATGACTGCATAAAAAGTTCATAAGATTGCATAACGAAAATTTCGAGCAAAATCAAACAGCAATAGCTATTTAAATACATTTAAAACTGGCTATTCGTGTCAATGATACACCTTTTTTATGAGAATGAGCATAAAAAACATGTTTTTGGCGTTTCCGCCTTTTTAATATTTAAAGTTGCGTGCGCGTGCTGTCATGAAGTTTGACAAATATCAGACCTTAGAAAAACAAACCGATATCTGTTCAGATTTTAATGGTGATCGAGTTTCAATTTTCCACAGAATTATTACATTTGTGATTTTTCATATATGGGCTTTTGTGGATTTATATTATACAAAATCGGAATCTCTGTGCGCATTGTACAATTCAAAAATAAAAATATAACCAATTTATCAGATTTATTATAATACATTACAGTGTAAGAGTAAAAAATTTTTGATACTGAGACAGAATTGAAAACTTATTCTTACCTTCGGAATAATGAGCTTGTTTGCGGGAAATTCCTTACAAAGGACTTCCTTCACACGCCCGCAAACGAACTGATTGTATGCCTTAAATATTTTGACTGCCTTGAACTCAAAAACTAAATGATTAATAATATCCCCATGTGTAATATTTGGAAACGCAACAATATTTGTAGTGAGGTCTTCTTTTTTCAAAGTATAAGAATCTAACCAATATCACTAAAATTTTCCATGTACCTAACATGTACACCACGAAACAATTACATAGAGTACACACTTATTTCGATCTTGACCATACAAAATTAACGAAATAAAGAACTACGAATTGTTTTAGATGTTAAGTAACCAAATGTTAGTTTTTAAACCTCAGAAAAACTGCAAAATACAATTAAAACAACACATTCAGTGGCAGATCATACGAAGACAGATGTTTGTTTTCCTAAGGTCTGAAAAGTTGTGACGTCCGCGCACGCGACTTATAGTGTTTAGATTTTACTCTGATTCTATTATTCGCCGTATAACTTGAATTTAGCCGAGGTTAAAAGTGAAAATGGTTCATCTGAAAAATGGGCAGGGTAAATGACGTCACAGGATGGCTGGTGTTTTAAATGAGGTGTTAAAATTGTGGGTGATAATTTTTTTTGGATAAATAAGCCTCAAACACATTTCTTTTGTTTTTTATACGTATATAGTTCGTAATTTATAACCTAAAAATAAAAATCACTATACAGGTTGATGTAGATATGTACGTTTATTGAAACCTGATAGATGTAACTCCACCCCAAATTCCACAGTGGTCATTGATAAGGCCAAAAATTTGTTGAGTAATAAATATTCATAATTTCAAGTCATACATTTTACACTCCTATCTCGAAAACTAGGAATTATAGAACATATGTTCACGGCAACTTTTTTATTATTTTGACGGGTACAACGTGCTGGAATTTGGTCAAGCATTTTGAATTTTGAAGCTGTTTTGATATTTGGATTCATAATACGTTTTAACAGACCACACAGATACACCCTGCAAAAATCAGCTTTACGCTATTTGTTCCAAATGAAATCAATTTTTATTGTTCATTTATTTATTTCTTTTACTATTTATTTATTTATTAACTATGATATAATATTTTTTCGCAGCATCCTAAATAATATTGCGGATAGTTTGTAACACTTTTAATAAAGTAGTATTTTTCAAAATGAAATTTCCTGTCGACCTATTATATAATTATAACTGCATATACAATGACTCCCTTGAATTAGATTGGACATCCCGTAATTAGGTTAAATTGAAGGTGTGTTCTTTATTATCATATATGCATTACTGCAAATTATACTAATGTAATGTACGTTTTATCTACACTAGCTATTGTCCAGTTACAATTATGGCATAAAAACTAATTATAACTGAAGAACATACACAGAAAAATCGCAAACTGCTTAACAAACCAGTATTAATTTTTATTTAGCATGAATTAATAATGTGTATGTCTAACCATAATATTAACATTTAATGCGAAAACAGACCTAGATTTGTAGTATTGCTGAATAAAAATTAATAAAAATTTTGAACATGTTTTTGCATTTTCACCACAATTTTCGAAAAAGATTTATTGCTTTTAAACCAAACAACTTTCACAATTTTTCAATCTCTTTTTTTATCAGTGCATTTCAATAAAAACTATCCACCCTAAAAAAATTTGGATATATTGATTTTTGCAAAAAACGCAAAACACGTCAAAAAAAGAAAAGAGGGGATACAGTTTCTTATAAACAGACCTAGGATTAGTTTCACCCCCCTACCCCCAGAGCCATCCCAACATTTTTTTGAAATAGAACACCCCATATTTTTTCAGGTCATTAGTTGCTTCTCGAAGAGCTCATTACAAAAATGTATAATTTGTAGGGTCTAAAGTTCTTATCTGAATTCGCTGATATGAAAGTTTTTTATTGCAGAATTATTCAAACTACTTCTCCAAACTACATTTAGCAGTGGCGGCTGGTGGATTTAGGTTATACCATATCTCAATATTGGAGCATGGAACCCAAGCAACATTTTAAGGCACGACTATCAGTACTGAATGAGTTTTGCAGAAAAAAAAATTGAGAAAAATTTGATAAAAGTAGACAGTATAGCGGTGCTTACAGTGTAATTTGCATGTTTTCTTAAAAAAAATCGCCAAATTCAGTGCTTCATATTTTATGTAATAACATTTTCAGTACGCTTTAAACTTTTTTATTTTTAGTTTTTCTGACATGCATGCTAAGAAATAAAGCAAAAATTTTGCCATTGCTAAGAGCGTGTTATGCAAGAACCAAACCAAACATGACCACAACCGCACGCTTTCATGTTCCTAAGATAACTGAACTAAGGACGTCACCGGACAAACTGTCAAGCTGCATATAATTGTACATGGGAGAGTCCCGGATTCCCGCAAAGCCCTTACATATTTCTTACTCGATATGGTCGTACTGGTGGCATACAGGTATACAGGGTGGGGCAATAGTGCATCGGATTTCGACATCTCGAGTTCTACGATAGCTAGAAATTTAAAAAAAAATGCAAGTAAACTAGATAAATAAGTCTATGACCGGAAATTATTTTCGAATATACAAGGCGAGCCAAGACGAAATTACAGGATCAAGTGCCTTTTTTTTTAAAATGGAATGCTATGTATATCAGTACATTTTTCGAAGCCTCTTTCTAGACTCCATTCATTCCTATATTATTATTGACTATCTCTCAACCACTTGGATGTAATGAATTTTTTTAAGGAAATAATGCCATCTGCAGATGCATATTGAAAAAATCACCAAAATCACAATAGAGGGTTCTTCAAATAATTCATTAGAATAAATTATAATAAGTGCTCCACATGTTGCCCATTTTGACTACCCACGTCTCTATGCGTTTTTGAAATGAGGTTTCTACTGTTCCCAAAATTGCCGGTGTGATAGATATAAAAGCAGTTGTTATCCTTTCCTTCATATTTTGTATTGTTGTTGGGGTGTCTTTATAAACAATTTCCTTCACGCATCCCCACAGAAAGAAATCCATTTTTGTAAGATCTGGGGATCTAGCAGGCCATTTAGTGGGTCCATTTCTTCCAATCCATTGAAGTAGGTAGGTATTATTTAAGTGGTCTCTCACTGTATTTAAATAATGTGCTGGAGCACCATTTTGCTGAAACCACATCCTATTTCGAATACTTTCAGAAAGATTCACCAAGCAGATGGTTTTCCAGCAAATGAAGATAAATAGCTCCAGTCAACGTACCGTCAAAGAAATGTGGCCCTATTACATGTTCCCCAATAATTCCTCCAAAAACATTTATAGACCATCTGTGCTGGTTATCAACTTGCCTAAAATAGTGAGGATTTTCCGAAGCATAATAATGGAAATTCTGCCTATTAACAAATGCATTTTTATGAAAAGTTGCCTAATCAGTAAATAAAACATTACTGAAGAAGGTGACATCTTACATTTTATCTCTGGCCCGATTACAAAACTGTAGACGCCTTTGAAAATCGTCAACAGATAGTTCTTAGTGCATTTGAATATGACATGCATGAAACATATGTTTTTAAAATTCGACCAACATTCGTCTACTTATTCCTACTAATGAGCACACTTCTCTCTGACTAATATGGGGATCCTCAACCGTTGCCAGCACCACAGAAAACTCATTTCCTTCGTTCACAACACGTTTTCTTCTTTTCTTTATAATCGACATTTCCAATTTCCACAAATCTATCGAGAAGGTTTTGGAAGCTGCTAACATCAGGAATCCTTCTTTCAGGATATCTTTGCTTATAAATTCTATTAACAGGCAAACAATTTCTGTCTGACTCGCCCAAAACAAAAGTCATTTCTACAAGTTCCACTTAATTAAATTTCATTTTGTAATACTCGAAATATTTTAAATTTAATACAAATGATAACTGATGACCGATAAGTGCAATAAATGTTCGTTTGTACAAGACAATTTATACTAAACTGAGGTTTTATTGCTTGTCGAATAACGAAAACAGCAAAAAAAAAATTCAAAAAGCTATTACAGTAAGGGACCAGTTAAATACTATTTACCCATTTCAATGGATTGGAAGAAATGGTCCCACTAAATGGCCTCATTTCAAAAGCGCATAGAGACGTGTGTCGATCAAAATGGGCAACATGTGGAGCACTTACTATAATTTTTTCTAACGAATTATTTGAAGAAACCTCTATTTTTTAAGTTTATTCTAGAATTTTGTACTTATTTCTTAAAAAAAAAGGAAAATGGTTGCAATTAGACATAGGGAAATACTTACAAAAAATTTTCGTTTTTCATTTTTACATCACATCGTTGAAAAATATACAAGGTGTTCCATTTGAAAAAATTGAAAAAAATTTCATTTAAAAAATTCTTAATTGAAAATAATTTTTGGCCACCCTGTACATTTTTAGAAAATGAAAATGATTCAAAAACATTAATTTGATGTATCGTAACTAGTATTCACATACGCTTTTCTTAAAACCCATAATTGTGGCTTTGGTGATTTTTTTAATATTCATCTGCAGATGGCATTATTTCAACAAAAAAATTCATTACATCCAAGTGGTTGGGAGATAGTCAATAATATTATAGGAATGAATAGAGTCTAGAAAGAGGTTTCAAAGAATGTACTGATATCCATAGCATTCCATTAAAAAAAAAGGCACTTGATCCTGTAATTTCGTATATTCGAAAATAATTTCCAGTTATAGACTTTTTTATCTAGTTTACTTGTATTTTTTTTTTTAATTTCTAGCTATCGTAGAACTCGAGATATCGAGGTCTGACGCAGTATTGCCCCACCCTGTATAAATAAACACACATGAATTTTTATGTGATGTGTTTATTAATATTTATATTAGTTTTATAAGTGCCGGCTCTGAAAAATGGAATACATTTCCGGCCCTTGGCTACTATATATGATTGATAACATTATATTATATATGGATTACATTATATTGCACATTACATAGGGATGACAGGATGCTGATCTATTGAGTTTTAGCTCTTTAGAGACTTTAGCCAACATTGCTCCTTTTCATGTGAAAATGAAAAATAGATATTCACATTTTTTCAACAAAAATCTTAAAATTATTAGAAATATTAGTCGCAATTATTCATTAGGAGGATATCAGACAATTAGTTACTTGCAAGCTGTTGTAATCATCATGGCTGTATTTAATATAGGTAAATGACAAAAAATTTCAACTACTATTCTCGATGTTTTCATTCACTGTAAATCCAGTCATTGTGTCATCTGAGGATTAAAACAGTACCTTATTGAATTATAAAACACATATAAGTGGTAATAAAACTTAAAAGTAAATGTATATAATTCTACATGTTCGTATATTAATTTTTCTCTATTCCGACTTCCACTTTTATTACAAATAAAATACACATTACTGATGTCAAAAGAGCTATTACTACTAAGCGCACTGCTAGTATACACTTTACGGTACGACGCATGATACAACTTTTAGTTTGCCCGACAAAATAGCATTCTGTTGTCTAGTGTCTAGTCTTTTTCTGCTTTTTGTTTGCTCTAGTTGTTTATATCATAATGCATTACCAATTTTTCATAAATAAGGCACTTCATTTTTAAGGTTAATACAAGTATTGCACAACTAATGAAGGGTTGCAAGTAAAAACACTCGCTAATAGTTTCGGGGGAATTACATTACATGAACCCCTGCGTTGTGCTTCGAAAGAAATTCACATTGGAAAAACCGGCACCTATATCGCACTTTTTTCGCATTTCAAAAACTTTTTCAATGTTTTGTCTACATTTCATCCGAAGCATGTATATGAATCTCCGTAAATAAAAAAGTTTGTCGTTTAGTGAAAATGAGGGCATTCATAGCGAAATAACAAGTTAATTGTAATTTAAACAAATTAATAAACAGTATTCGATAAAGGCACAATAATACCGTTGGAAAAGGTCGTTTAGGTACTTCAATTAAAAAAAGCAAGTCGATAGCTCAATATCGCCATAAGTATTTCTTATGTAGAATTCTTTACTTTATAAAATAAAGGCTGATATGGTTCTAATCTGAAATTTTTTTTTTTCGAGAACGGAGACTTTTGCTCCACTAATGCAAGAAGATTTACTAATCGAATAAAAATGATAGCGTAAAATATAGGAAGCCATAGGTAGTTTATTGTGACAACAAAAAAATCAAAATATGTACGCGGATGCGTGCGATTCGTGAGACGATCAGTTCATTATCTCGTTTTTTAAAATTGTGATAGTATGATGGAGTATGCAATACGCAATTAAATTTGAAAATGTATATTATTTTATAACTTATTAATTTATTAATATACATAGGAAAAACTTATGACATGCCAGAGACGGAGTTAACCCTCCTATTATATTTCGTATTACGCGCGATATAATAGCAATAAAAAGAAACTGTAATTTTCGACAACGACCTTACACGTTAAGCTTCTTCACACCAAATCGGCACCGGTGTGGGGTCGTCCACTGCCGCGAAATATAAAGTGAAAGGTGAATAATTTTTTGCGTTTATAAACATGTTATAAGTACTGTACATACGTAGTAAATGAAAGTTTTTCACTCACATTTTACGGAATAATCTGATTATGCACGTTAGAAATATATTAATTTTAATAATAAAAAAAGTAACATACACAATTAATGTTTTGAACATATTATGAATAATATTGGGTGCATTAGGGTGGAGCCAGATGAGTCTTTATAAGCAGCAGGTGGGCAAGAGTTTCTCCATTGGTCGGATATACTTACTGTTCAACAAAATAGTATTGACAACTTGATTCACATGACAAGATGATGGAAGAAAATGTATAAGAGTTATGCAGTGGTGGCTAGTGAAATTTAGGTTAAGTTATATCTCAGTATTGGTGCATGGGACCTAAGTCGCTACTTTAAAGCATAACTCAAGACTAAATGAGGATGTTTTGCAGAGAAAAAAGTTTTTTTTTCCGAATCATGTCGAAAGTATGTCGTCAGATTTCAAATTTCATTAAAAAATGTTGCCTTTTTTATAAAATTTTGAAATTTTATTTTAGATTCGTTTTTCACTGTGCAAATTTCAAAAAGGTGTAACTTTATAAAAAATTTATATTTTTATAACAAATTTGAAACCTGGCGACATGATTCTGAAAAAAAGTCTTGCAATTATTTTTTTTTGCAACTTTTTTCGCAAATTTCAATCGCAATTTTTTCTCTGCAAAACTTCTTCATTTAGCCTTGATTATGTCTTACTAAGATATGACTAACCTAAATTTCACCAGCCGCTACTGGAGTTATGTATGTAGTATTATGTTAAAAAACAATCATGGTTATGTTGTTTGCATTAACATTACAGTCACAAAGGGAGATTTTCGAGATTTTACGGCAACAATTTGTTTGTTTATATATAACTATTAACATTCGGTAACGGACCACAAAAAAATCAACATCCACTGTAAATAATGCAATGCATGTTTTGATCTGCGTTAGTAACTCTTTCAAATATTGTCATCAGCAATAGATATCCTCGAAATAATTGGCTTAAAAGTTAATTTTAAACCTTTTCAAAGGGCATATCAGTCATATATATCTATATATATTCTTTATTGATATTTTCTACCACATGCTAATATTAAAAAAGTAAATATATGGTACTTACCAGTGACAGCCACAATAGCACCCATACGTTGACAACCTTCCACTATAATCAGTTTCTGTTGTGGAGACGTTCTAGCGAATACGATTTCCGTGTGATACCTCAAGATTTCATCTAATTGATCGGAAGATAAATCCCTAAGATCAGAACCATGAACAACAGCAGCCTTGGCTTCTCTTGGATTAACCTCGGAAACGGGAATGTTCAAACGCTGGGCTATATCCTCAACGGTTTCGTTTCCTTCAGAAATAATACCAACGGATTTAGCGATAGCTTTGGCTGTAATAGGATGATCGCCAGTGACCATGATAACCTTAATACCCGCACTTCTACATTTTGCTACGGCGTCTGGTACCGCGGCACGAGGAGGATCAATCATAGACATGAGTCCGACAAAACGAAGTCCTTCAAGAGGGAAATTGGGATCATCACTGTTGAACTTGTAACCAATGGGGTATTTATCGCTAGGCAACATAAAATCACAGAATCCAAGCACACGCTCACCGAGACCACCGAGTTCCAAGTATGCGTTGTTGAATGCTTCCTTCATTTCTTCGTCTAAAACTTTTTCCTTTCCACAGAGGAAGATTGTACTACACCTTTCTAGTATACGTTCTGGGGCGCCCTTCATCACTAAAATATGACGTGGGTCGTTGGGATCTTCATTTTCATGAACAGACACTTGATACTTGTTGGTTGAATTGAACGGTACTTCACACACTTTCTTATTTTTACGCCTAATGGACATGACATCACCAAGAGCCAGTTCCATACATTTTAGAAGAGCAGCTTCGGAAGCATCTCCATTAACTTCTTTTTTGAGGATAGCAACACCATCTTGTCCAGGTTTGAATTCGGCTCTGTTACAGAGAGTAGCAATTCGAGAAAGGGCTTTAAATCCTGGGCTCGTTCTGTCATACTGCACTCCCGACTGATCTTCAGTGGTATCAGCTTCAATGATCTGATTATCAAACCACATATGAGCTACGGTCATTCTATTTTGAGTCAAAGTTCCAGTCTTATCTGAGCAAATTGTACTAGTAGAGCCTAGAGTTTCAACAGCTTCTAAATTCTTGACCAAGCAGTTCTTGGACGCCATCCTCTTAGCTGTAAGAGTGAGACATACTGTCACGGTAGCCAAGAGGCCTTCTGGTACGTTGGCGACAATAATACCAATCAAGAAAATAACAGCGTCTAACCAATGATAACCAAGAATAAATGCAATCAGAAAAAATGTAACTCCTAAAAATACGGCTACACCGGTGATAAGATGGATAAAGTGATGGATTTCTTTGGCGATTGGAGTTTCGCCAGTGTCAAGACCGGAGGCGAGACCAGCGATACGACCCATCACAGTATTGTCACCACAACTGATTACAACGCCTTTGGCAGTGCCCTCTACAGCGTTAGTTGAAAAGAACGCTAAATTTTTTGTTTCTAATGGGTTTTCATGAGTAAATTCAGGGCTACGGCTCTGTGGTTCGGATTCTCCCGTTAAAGAAGAGTTATCTACTTTAAAACCCCTTGATTCTATAATTCTAATGTCGGCAGGAATTCTATCCCCGAATTTCACTTCAACAACATCGCCCAGTACCAAGTCTTCCGCACGAAGGGTTAATTTTTCACCTTCCCCTAAGTACGGTGGCAAACTGTGGGACCATGTTTTTGAATGATTCCATAATTTTCGAACTTTTACTTTCTTGATAATATGAAAATATACCTGGAAGAAAAAACGTTCTTACAATTCTAATATACAACATATTAACAATAAATGTATACTGTTTGTATCTAGGCATATAATTAATTTATTATATTAAACAGTACAATGAAACATATATGTTTGTTTACCTGTAACGATAACAACGGCAGCTAATACGATGCCAAGATAAAGATTATCATCGGCGGGTTCTTCCACCGTACTAGCCTGGATGGAGTAGGCTATAAAACAGAGAATTGCGCCGATCCATAACAACAAGGCGAAACCCCCAAATAGATTTTTACAAAACTTCACCCATTCGGGTGTCGTCTTAGGGGGGTGAGTGCATTGGGTCCGTCCCTTTCCAAATTTTCTTTCGCTTTCGCATGACTAAGGCCCTGAAACAATTTTAAATTTGTGTAAGTATGTAAGAACAGTATGATGATGCTTATTTGAGAGATACTTATAAATATTTTACATTTGTAGGATGGAAAAATTCAGGAGATTTATAAGAAATTCTAGGAACAAATGAACTTGGTTCAAGGTGGAATAGTAGATACTAACTTAAAAAAACTGTGTTATAAAAAAATATTACAATTTCACAAGGAAACTTAATAATATTAATTATGTTGTGGAGCATGGGAAGAATAAATGTGAAAAATATAAATTAGGGAAGTGGTACCCGTGTGAGTCCATAATACTACGATTACTGGTTTAAATAACAGGTCCTTTATCTCACAAACTCTTTATTAATGCTACCGGTTTCGTGATATTTATAAGTATTACCACATCTTCAGGCAACAAGACTAAAAATTGTTAGAAAACAGAAGAAAATAAATTGAAGAAAAAATTGACAAATATAAGGTTAAAATTGTAAATATAAAACTTACGTTAAAATACAAGTATACAAAGATTTGTCCACATTTAAAAGCAATATACAGCCAAACAACAAAATACATCACTTTGAAAAAATTAATTTTAGACTGTAAAGTTAAAAAGTTAAAACAAATTAAACTGTCTACAATATATTATCATCTGTTCATAGACTAGTGACAGGTGAATGTGGGGACCTCTATCTTAAAATACATATAAAGTGGTCTTTCAGTTATATGTCACCATGTGAGGTTTCTTACTACTATATTTAATAAGAATTAATTGAAAGTACATCTAAAATTCAAAAAATAGCTCAACAAAACCGCAACAACCAACACTCAAACCCCAAAAACTCTTCTTTTTGCAAAAATAAGTTCCGGATTCCGGGCGATTCCAGCCTGAAGCATCCAAGATGTTCTTTTAATCTTGTTTTGAAATTTCTGTACGTTCTACCAACGTAAATACTATTACAGTCGTTACAGTTAAGCTTATATACTCCACATTTGTCCAGTAATGGAATTTCATCTTTATTGTGTACAAAATATTTATTGAGAGAATTAGATGTTTTAAAAGCAATATTGCAGTGGTTGTTAAATATATTAGCTATTCTGTAAGAGACTGGAATATTGCTTTTAAAACATCTAATTCTCTTAATAAATATTTTGTACACAATAAAGATGAAATTCCATTACTGGACAAATGTGGAGTATATAAGCTTAACTGTAACGGCTGTAATAGTATTTACGTTGAAATTTCAAAACAAGATTAAAAGAACATCTTAGATGCTTCAGGCTGCAAACGGGTTTTTCACAGTTTGCCGAACACTTACTCAATGAGAGCCACACATTTAATCAAGAGACTGGTTTTGAGGTACTACACTTGGCTAATAGAGGCGGATTGCTTAATAACTTGGAGTCTTTAGAAATCCTTCGATATATCAAGTCAAACACAGTTACATCACTAAATTCACAGGTAACATCTGATTCCACTTCGACTTTTTCTGTTTTGTTTTGATGTTTGCTCTGTAACTCCACATAGTTTTTAGTTTTGTCTTTTGTCATCGATAACTGCTTTTACACACAAAAACACTAGCTCACCGGGACCGCGGTAGCCAACGCCCGGAATCCAGAACTTATTTTTGCAAAAAGAAGAGTTTTTGGGGTTTGAGTGTTGGTTGTTGTGGTTTTGTTGAGCTATTTTTTGAATTTTAGATGTACTTTCAATTAATTCTTATTAAATATAGTAGTAAGAAACCTCACATGGTGACATATAACTGAAAGACCACTTTATATGTATTTTAAGATAGAGGTCCCCACATTCACCTGTCACTAGTCTATGAACAGATGATAATATATTGTAGACAGTTTAATTTGTTTTAACTTTTTAACTTTACAGTCTAAAATTAATTTTTTCAAAGTGATGTATTTTGTTGTTTGGCTGTATATTGCTTTTAAATGTGGACAAATCTTTGTATATTTGTATTTTAACGTACGTTTTATATTTACAATTTTAACCTTATATTCGTCAATTTATTCTTCAATTTATTTTCTTCTAATGTTTTCTAACAATTTTTAGTCTTGTTGCCTGAAGATGTGGTAATACTTTAGTATAAATATCACGAAACCGGTAGCATTAATAAAGAGTTTGTGAGATAAAGGACCTGTTATTTAAACCAGTAATCGTAGTGAAAAATATAATTTATTCATCTGAAGTAATTTCACACTCATGTCTGTGTATTACACAGTTCTGTAAATTTTAGTACCAAAATGCAAATGTAACTAGACAAAAATTTTTATTTTTTGGACGATGATTCCGAATCTGGACTCCAAAATACCCTATTGCTCAGGAATTTCAAGAAAGTGAGGTCAATAAGTTCATTCTAGATATATATCCTTTTTCACTGTTGATTTATATCGATCATGTAAAGTTGTCTACTTATTCAGAATAAAAATGGGAAGAATGAATTTAGACAAAGTATTAAGCAGCTACATTTGTAGCCAATTCTGAAGAAAACACCACTGGTTAATTTGAAATTAGGTTTTTAGCATATGTAGTTGCAAATCACAAATTCAATTGCGCAATAAATGTGGCAAAATAATTGTAGCACAACAAATGATTCTAACATAATTATGGTATGTATCTTTGGTGTATGAGCTAGCAGACAGCAACTATGCGAATACTTGTTTATTGAATTCCACTTTAACTCAGGATTTTTTATATAGAGAGAAGTTTAGTGTATAACAAAGGTTATGGACTAATCTTCTTAAAGGACGATTTGTGACGTCACGATAAACTGATGAACTTGTTCAGCAAGATTTTAATTTTCCCACGGTAAAATGCCAGTTTCTGATGTCGTCAATATGTTGGTCAATATGACGTTTACTTCCCATCTTGGTTTACAGAGTGGGTAAAAAGTTCTGCATAATGATCATAACTTTGTGATAATGACAATGACTTAATCAAAAACTTTTTCAAATAAAATTATTTGGTTGTTAGTTGATGGAGACCTAGATATCTTCTTGTTCATTGCCATGTTGGCTCTTGGGCTATCAACTTTTGTTTTTGAACTGACAATCCTTATTTTCATTAATATTTTTAGAATCGGTATATTTTTTTATTACAGCTTTTTTTTTGTTAGGTTACAAAAGCAAATATTTAAAGATTGCGCAGGGGTGATCCTCTCAACATATTCCCTTAGCTCTCAGATAGTGTGTTATTGGGCCGATTGTAGTAGACGATAAGGTAACCCAAAAAAAAAATCCAAATAACTCGGACAAGGAGACTTAGCAGGCTAATAAAGTACCTCTTCTTCTTATTAATCTTTCTTAATCATTTTTTGTTATCTACGTAATCTTCAGTGAAACAATGGTAAAAACTAGCAGAAAATAACTATTCTAATTCATGTTGGTTTAATGCATTAATAAAACCTAGGAATCTAAGATCAATTCACGAAAATTTTCTAAAAATTAAATGATCATATTTATTTGCCCAAATCTAGGACTGTATATTTTTTTCGGCAATTGGGCGAATTTGGCGTATGAGTCTAACATATATAAACATTTGCCTTAAATCAGTTCAGAGGGGGAGTTACAACCTCTTGAGAGGTGTAAGAACATAATTATTTGCCAATAAATTTGAAACGTCTTAAAATGCACAAATTAAATTTGGATGATTTATTAATCTCGTAATGTTATATATTTCGTAAAATTTTTATCTAAATACCTTGATTTGTTGCGGTAACTACGGAGAGGGTGTGGGAGAATCATTGTTTCCATAATTGTCTTGTCTTTTTTTTACATTTAAAAAAAAGATGCCAATGTTGAAAACTGATAAATACGTGCTCTTACCAAGTTTCGATAGGAGCCATCGTTTTGAAGTCATTTGTATTTTAAGGTGCCGTTTACACTCTTATGTCGAGATTGTGATCAGATAATAAATTAAAAGGATATCGGCAGAGCAGCAATCACACGCCGCAACTGACTGAAACATTTTGTTTGGTACTGGCTCGCACTATTTTTGATTTACTTTAGCAAAGAAAAAAACGTACTTTATTCGTTACAAAATTTCACAGATATTGTTCATAGTGTATTTTGTTACATCTATGCAATAAGTATACTTATGTATCGCCTTATTCTAAGAAAATACTGGGAATTGATACAGGTATTCACAGAACTAGTCTATAGTTAAAATAATGGAACCTTAAAATATTTAGAGCGTGTCCTCAAACTCGACAGCAACTAATGGTAAATATTTGAGCTATGTTTTGCATATGTCATACCTGTCAAAATATCATTTTATTGGTTTTGTGAAAATTACGTTTATTTTCTTTCTCTTTATGGGATTTTATGTGCTTTTATAAAATTTAAGAAGCAGTGGCTTAAGTTCCGTAACATCCGAGGACTCTTATTATTATATTTTAGGGGACCCGGCTGTCGGGATTTTTATCCACAAACGTCGATTCGGCAGTCTGATTTCCAAGGAATTTAAATCTTCAAACAAAGAACAATCGAATGTTAAATAAGAAGGTTATGGCAAAAACTGTTTTTCTAAACTTAATTTCAACTTCGTTTTTCATACCAGCCAGCCTCCGATTATCTAAAATAGAATTGATGATCATATTAACTATTTAAGTTTTTTAGATATACAGGGTACATGATAAAGAAAATTTCCTTATGTATCTACCGTTTCAAATTTTCATATGAATACAGTATTTAGAAAATGTATATAATTTATCAATATATACATTAAAACTTAAATATGTACAATGAAGATGATCTATGGATATTCATTCCTATCAAGTATTTATATTCATGGAAAATTGAAGTTGACTATTGTACGTTAATACCTTTAAAAGCTACCAGTTTGTAAATAAACGATACGTACAGCTGCCTAAAATACTCATATCAGGTACCAAATTAACTCTAAAATTTTAACGTACAGCTGCTTAAAATACTCTATATCAGGTACCAAATTAACTCTAAAATTTAACGTCCCACTGGTCGCATGTAATATAGAAAAGAAAGGTTATAATCAAATATTGCAATAAGGACATACATAAAGAACAATTTAATTCTAATTAAACAAAATGATTGGCTAGTTGGTGTTAAATCAGTGCCATTAAATCTATTCATTTACAAATAATGACCATAATAATTAATTGTATACTTATTTTAGATTTATTATAGATAGGTACATCAAATATCTTCTTTCTTACAAAAATATTTTATATATACCTATTTATGTTGATCAGATTTTGTGGTTATCAGACAAGGTTTCTATTAGAAACCTTAGTTATTAAATATATTCAGCCTCCATATTATATTTTCCATGTAAGTAATCAATAAATAAATGGCCTTATTACTTTTAATAAAGGTTATTATATAAAATGAACCCTAAATTACGTGTTCAAATCAGACTGCCGGGATCGAACTTTGCGGATATAAAAGTCCGCAAAAATATAATAATAAATGTCCCGGCTGCCGGGACCCGGCCGTTAAGTATAAAAAATCCCGGCTGCCGGGACACGGACGTTACGTACAAAAAATCTCGGCTGCCGGGACCTGAGCCAATTTAAAAGGTACTCGTATACAGTATTTAAATGTTTCTTTTTGACAAGTTTTTAAAATCTACTGTTTATGCTCAAATTTAGTGGTATGAATCGAATGTCTTATTAGGAGATCGATTTTTGAAAAATATTATGCATCAGAATATACAGAAATAATATAGAATGGTACTTGCAGATACGTTTTATAATAAGAAATATTATGAGTAATTTTGAATATGTCGAGTTGCCTTAAGGCAAGAATTCCCATTTTTAAAAATTCGACAGATTCAAAATTAGTCATAATATTTAACATTATAAAACGTACCTGCAAGTACCATTCTATATTACTTCTTTATTTCTGAGGAATAATATTTTCCATAAATCGACCTCCTAAGACATTCGAATCATACTACTAAATTTGCACATAAATAGTAGATTTTAAAAACTTACATAAAAATAAACATTTAAATACTGTACATACCTTTTAAATTATATAAAGCACATAAAATCCCATAGAGAAAAAAAAATGTATTTTTCACAAAATCAATAAAATGATATTTTGACAAGAGTATGACATATGCAAAACTTAACTAAGATATTTACCATTAGTTGCTGTTGACAGTTTAAGGACATGGCAGGCTCTAAATTTTTTAAGGTTAATATAAAAATGATAGTATCAATTTAAGAATACCTATAAAAACCAGTATTATCTTGCAATAAGGTGATACATAAGTATACGTATTGCATCGGTGTAACAAAATACACTATAAACAATATCTGTGAAATATTGTAATGAATAAAGTACGATTTTTTTCTTTACTGTAGTAAATCGAAAATAGTGCGAGACGGTACTGAACAAAACGTTTCAGTCAGTTGCGGCGTGATTGTTGCTTTGCCAATATGCATTTAGTTTATTGTTTGAACACGACCTCGACATGAGAGTGCAATCGGCGCCTTAATATTACATTACAGGATAATATAGATACAACAATGGATCAATAACAATATACCTGTACAAATAATTTCACGATATTTTCAACTATTGTTTTGTAGAGTAATTTAAAAGATTGCTCTACGTGATGATTGATGGATGAAACATGTAATTTAAGGATAAAAGAAAATCTAAATTATTATTTTTTTATTTAATAATTTATTAATTAATATTATTTTAAGTTTGTGTTTTAAATTCAGAAGATGATAAGGAATTAAAAAAAAAAGTTGGTTGTTTATGAAGATTTATATTCCACTTAATGAATTGCGACGAAAATGATTCTGTTTTTGATTTATTGCTATTCATTACTTATAATATAAATTCTTTTGAAACAATACTAATCAAATAAAATCATCATAATTAGGTGTAAGTTAAAAATAGATAATAATGATTATAATAATTAATTAAGGGGCCTAGTCGGGAAAAAGCTTCGGATAGCTGTGTCACTCTCTAGAAAGTTTTTATACATGTGCCGCTGAATAATTTTGCTCTTGACTATACCTTCACTGGACGTTTTATTCACCGACTTCATTGAGGTGCGATTCCCGATAGAGGTAACACTTCCTTGCTCCATTTGTAGTGACAAAGATACTTATTTAGAAAATTCTTTTTAACCAAATAGTACGGAATAAAAGTTTGAAACTTGCTGAGCATAATTATGAAGATTCATTCTAGACGACATGTATGAATTTTACCTCGAATTTTACCGATTGATATGATAATTCAGGAGCTAATCACGTCCCAATTTCACTTATATATTATATATTATAAATTTTCCCTACATAAAGTGAAAATTAATTAAAATAGATATACATGTACCCTCTATTACACTTTCAACTACTGATCCTCCAAATTTGGTGTAATTTGACCAAACCATATGGAAGAAATAAATTTTGAAAAATTACCTTACAAACACTAGTTAGATTAGCCCTCTTAATATTTGTCTTCAATCGTCAATTCAGTAACAACAATGTAGATTAAATCTGTAACATAACCTAACTTATTCGATTTCTGCTGATTTTTTTTTAAATATTTAAATGTCGAAGTTTTAAAACAGATACAAATAAAATTTTCTCTTCGTACTACGGTAAAAAAAATTGTATGTAAATGAATTTATAAGGTGTATTTATAATTGAATAAGTAATCACCAATCACGCTTTTAAACAATACCTACATACGTAAAACTAGCAATACTGCGATACCGTCTTTGCTTTCACTGGCTGCTTGTGTTTAGCGCAAAACCTAGTCGGATGACGTCATAAGACTAAAATTCAAAACTTTATTTTTTTTAACCCCTTACCGGGGCTCAAAAAAAATCTGGAAAAAATTCTGTGAGCTCATATTTATAAATACTATCGACAGCAAATAAAAAATATGTAGGAAATGCCCATTATGTAATTCGGAGGCGAGGAGCACTTTTTCTCATACTTCCTTGATATAATTTCATAGATTATTGCAATTTCATAATTCATGTTTAAAATTACAAAAGGTGGACTTGCTATATATATTTCATCATTTATTTATATTCAAATAATATAATCTACACATCTTAGATGACATTTAATATAAATAAATAATATTGTTACGTGTCTGCTCTCCACACATCAAATAATATAATCTACACATCTTTGATGACATTTAATATAAATAAATAATATTGTTACGTGTTTGCTTTCAACAGAAACACCTATACTCGTAGATTCGTTAATTGAAAGTCCAGGTAACACTTACTCACTACTTTATTTACTAATTAGCAATTAACAACAACAGATTAATTATTGTCTTAACTATAATCACAATTAAACATTTATAAGTTTCTTTCTTATTCTTTACTCGTTCACATTCGACTTCAGACTGACTCTCGGCTCACCGTACGTCTTATTTATACACCCATTCACACGGTCTAGAGCATTCCAGACTATTCCCGACCGTTCGCATACAATTCCAGTCTCATCTAACCAGTCTACACAGTCCAGTGGCGTAACACTGCCCCCCTCCTTAAGCCTGAACGTCCCGATCAGGCAATTCATTGTTTCCTGGATACTTGGCTAGTCTCTCTATATGCACCACCTTCGTCTTGGATTTTAGACTCTGCTGAATTCTATATACAACGTCGTTTAGTCTGGTGACGATAATGTAAGGACCTTCCCAGGACGGGTGAAGCTTCAGGGACCTGCCTTTCTTTCGTTGTGGGTTATATAGCCAAACCAACTCTCCCACCTGGTATCCTCCTGAATTAGCCTTAACATCATAACGAGCCTTCATACGGTCACTTGTTATTGCAATTCGCCCTGGCGTTATATTGCTTACTTCTTATTTGTGGCCTCATTCTTGCCGCGCAAACTTCACATTGGCGGTACCAAGCCTCTACATCTTGAAGACTGTTTACCCAGTAGAAACGTTCTCTTACTTTTGTCAAGGTTTTGTTGATGCCAAAATGTCCGCCAGACGTTCCATTATGCACTTGCTGAAGTACATTTGCTTCGTGACACCTGGGGATTACCAATTTCAAAGTAACTTTCCTCCCGTCTGAACTTTCTCACGCTCGCGCTCTCTTCAGCATTTCATCTTCTACTCTAAGGGAGTCCCATTGTGCCCATACAGCCTTCAGCCCCACTGATTTATTTGAAATGTCCTTCCAATCGGGTCGGATTCCTCTTTCTTTCCATTTCAGAATTGAACCAGTTTCCTTATCGTTTAACTGCGCTTCCCTTAACGACTCTTTTGTCCAATAATCTGGAACATCAATCTTAACGGTCTTCATTATTTGTACATTTTGCTGTTTTCTCTTACGGTGGCAAGGCTTGCAGTCTTTCTGACACAGTCTTTTGGAAAGGCCATCTGCTATATTCCCCGAAGTACTAGCTCGCCAGTTTTCCTGCGGCTTCTCCATTACTGCGACATGTACCCTCTCAGGGCTGCGCTGACGACAGTAGTTACTCTGAATATGGCCCACTCTGCCACACCACACATATGCCTCCACTCTGTCTCCCACTACTTTGCTGTTGGTTTTGTCTCGGCTGGAGATTCGAGTTTATCAGTAGTTGCAGGGTCTTTTGTACTTCGAGCATAACATCTTGAATGTTGAGTTCATGACAGTTCCTCTTAATATGGCTCACTTTGCCACACCTATAACAACGGATGCCTCCATTCGGTCTCCCACTACTTTATTGTTGGTTTTGTCTCTGCTGGCAGTTCGATTTTGTCAGTAGTTGGGTCATCATCTTGTGTAGATCAGATATCAGGTTTTGTGTTGTGTTGTCTGGCTTGTCTTCCTCCACACTCACAGCTCGTACTCTCTGATTTGATTGTGTGGTATCCTTATAGGCAGCCTCAATCTCCAGTATATGTACTAAAGCCTCAATACTAAGCTTATGTCTGGCCAACTTTAGAATTCGCCTAACTTCCTGGTCCCTTACTCCATCAATAAATGTACCAACTGCTAACTGTTGTTGAAATTCCATTGGTGCATCAGGATAGGCTAAATGGGCTAATCTGTCTTACGCAGCCTCGAACTCCTGGAGGCTTTCTCCACCTCGTTGTCTGCGTGATTTGAGCTGAGCCTGATATACTTGGGCGAGATGTGGGTCGCCATATCTTAGTTCTAACGCTGCCTCCCAAATGCTAGTTTTGTTGCTGGGCGGCAGGAATTGTTTGGAGCAGGTTTAATGCTTAGCCCCTTACTGCTAATATCAATGCTGTTGCTTTTTCCTCATCGTTTCAGTTATTTGAACGTGCAGCTGCTTCAAATTGTCTCTTATAAGTTGACCATGAACTTTGACCGCCGAATGAAGGTGGTTGTAACCTAGCACCAGACGACAGTACTAATTGGCCACCCTTCTCTCTTAATTGTTGTTCGAGTCGGGCTACTTCTCTGACTTCGGTTATTTCCCCTTCAACTTGGCTGACTTTTTCTTTAACTTCACTGACTTGTTCTTCCACGTCACCGACTTTTTCTATAACATCAACTTATTTTTCAGTGAGAGAGAAAATGGTTGCCTGCTGTTCCTCTAGGCTTCTTTCTATATCTTCGTTTTCCTCCAATCGTCTTATTTCCAGGCCCTCTATCATTTTTCTTAAGTCTTCTTTTTATTCCTGGCGTCTTCTCTCTTGTTCTTCTTATCGTCTTCTCTCTTGCTCTTCTTTTCTTCCCGGCGTTCTCTTTTCTGTTCTTCCATTTGTTGCACCAATGCTGCAAGTAAGTCTTGTGTTTGTTTCTGCGCCATGCTTCTTGTTGTTGGCATTAACTCACGACACGTAAATCAGTTCAAAATAAAGTTTATTACACTATAAAGTCCGTAAAATGTTGTTAACACATCAATTTTAATTATGGAATGTTCCAGAAAAATCCCGAAACAGACCTAAAAGTCTTATTTAGAGTCTATATTACTTTCCTGTTGACGAAATTCACTTATCTCCAATAATTGTGAAATGGAATGTTCGAGAACTTCCACAAAATGTCACTATTAAGTCTTGTTTTGAGTCTATAACTCGTTTCCGTTAACACAGTTCACGTATCTTATGTGGTTTCCAAATCGAATGTTCTGTAATTGTCACTAAAAGTCACTTATAGTCTTGTTTTTAAGTCTATAACATGTTTCCGTCGACACAATTTACGTATCTCCTGTAGTTTCCAAATAGAATGTTCTAGAATTTTCCCGAAATTGCACTAGTAGTCCTTTTCTTAGTCTACAACACGTTATTACTAGCGGCACTCGCGTATTTGCAGCTATTTTTAAATCGAATGTTCTAGAAACTTCTCGAAAATCCACCTTAAAGTCACTATTCAGTCCAGAAACAGTCCTCCAAGCACTGTCCAGTAGCTTAATTCTCCGTGTTACCACTAACTTCTGAGAAGAACACTGTAGAACCTTTTCGAATATTCCAGAAATTTCTCTTCCAATCCACTTCCGACACCAAATTGTTACGTGTTTGCTCGCCACACAAACACCTATACTCGTAGATTCATTGACTGAAGTCCAGGTAACATTTACTCACTACTTTATTTACTAATTAGCAATTAACAACAATAGATTAATGTCTTAACCATAGACATATCTCTTTATTATATGTCTATGGTCTTAGCTATAATCACAATTAAACATTTATAAGTCTCTTTCTTATTTCTTCTTTACTCGTTCACGTTCGACTTCAGACTGAGTTTCGACCCACCGTGCGTCTTATTTATACATCCATTCACACGGTCTAAAGCATTCCAGACTATTCCCGGCCGTTCGCATACAATTCCAGTCTCATCTAACCAGTCTACACAGTCCAGTGGCGTAACAATATAAAAGGAGCAAATAACAATTTCTTTTGGGCGAAATAAGAAATAACGATACTCAAATTGAAACCGTTTTAAAAATACCTACTTAATACTAACTAGCAAAATTAATTTGTGTCAATGTGCCAAAAAATTTTCAAAATTAAATCCACCAGCACGTATGCAAGCGTTTGATCGCCAAAGCAAGTATCCTATCCAATATTTCAGGCGATAAATTACGAACTGTTACATTACACACTGTGTTCGATAGGATCTCTCAATTCACTCACAGTGTTCACAGGTACTGCGTAAACTATGCCTTCAAAATACCCATAAACACAGAAATCCAAAGAATTTAGAGCAGGTGAACGTGGTGACCAATTAATTGAAGCATTACTTCTTTGCCCTATCCATTTATGCGAATGAGAATTAATGAGAATTTAAAACCGTCTTGGTTGCAAACTAAAAAGTGCTGAGGCTCTATCGTGCTTGAGCCACATATTCATACGCGTAAGATCATATATCATGCAACAATTCTTTTAAATTATTTACACAAAAAGTTACAGTATACATTTTCACTTAGGTTCCCAAGTAAACAAATTCGAACCGACGAACATGTTGTTCAAAGTTGTTCCCTAAAGATTTTCTAAAAGAATACTGAAGATAATAAATTTATTCAGGCAGCATAAGGCTTATAGCCAGATACATGTACATACATTGTGAATGTTAAAAATGCCACTTCTAGTGAAGCAAACCTCATCCGTAAATAATATTTTTTCAAAGGTATTCTTCATATTTTGTCAACATCAATTGATAAAATTGTTTTCTATAGATTTATTCTCTTGGTAATAATTTGATAATAAATCCTAACACCTTCTGTAAATGATATGGATGCAGTAACTATTATTTTAAAACTCGATGCACTGTATTTCGAGATACGTTGGCTTCTGAAGATAAATGTCTGGTGTTAATATCGTGGCGATTTCAAGCACTAGTTCTTGATCTTCCAAAATCTCTGTAATTGTGTGTAAAATTACCAGTTTCTTTTAAACCGTGATCAACATTGAGGAAAGTTTTTTCGTTTGGTCATTTTCGATCTGTCCCTATACAATCTCACCGCTTCTCCTATATTTTCCATGCATTCGCTCAATATTAAATAAATATCTGGGTATTCACTAAATAGTTATGACTTAAATGATGTATATGAGTAAATAGCACATTCCAGGTCCGCACCGGCTCGGTGGAGTAGTTGACTAGAATGGTAGGTGTGACTAGATAATCTCTACGCTTCTAATTCCGTCATCAGCACTGGTAAATTATTTACTTATTTAACTACACTATCCCACAATAACGTGGTTACGAACTACGGGATAGGAACATAAACTATAAACAAAATAGTGCAGCAAATATCTGCCGATAGTTACACAATATTAGATCAACATTTAAATACATTATTTTATAAAACATAGTTTTAAAATAGTATATAACAGAATAGAGAAACGAGTGACAAAAAATGATTAGAAAAAGAATGTTAAAATCAATTAACACAAAGTGACTAGAAGCTAATAATAATAAAAAAAGAGGGGGAAAATAAAAAAGGAATTAATAAACAGATTACTAACTAATACACTAAGTAGTCCAGATCTATTAGGTAAATTGCTAATTTTTTAAGAATTTGTTCTTGATTTTCTTTATTTTACAAATGAAGATATCAATACTGTCTTTAACCTCTGAATAATTAGAGCAAGCTTGAAACAGTGGCACTGCTTTTAATTAGGTTAGTTCGAGGAATGGGCAGATGAAATGTTTCAGGAGAACGTGTATCTAATCTTGGTATATTAAAGTCAAGGTGCTGGAGAATTTGTGGACAATTAAAATGATATTTAATTATCTTGAGCAGAAAAATGATAGACTGCATGGATCTTCTTTCCTTCGGTGACACAAAATTACATAAATTTAAAGTCAAATCATGGGGAAAACCAATAATCAGGTAAATTCCATTATCCTTAAAATACATATACTTGAGAAATTTAAGTTGAATGTTTTCGATGCTGTCTATACAGGGTGTTTCACCAGGAACTGCATCGATCGATATAGGGAAAGTACACACCAGAAAATTTTGAAAATTTAGGGAGCTACTAACTAACAGCAGTGTGGCCAATCCTACAAAAATTACATGCATCTGGCACTTCCGGTTATACTGGAAGTCAGTACCAACTTGCTTATTATAAATGGAACACCCTATACTGCCGTGCTAATGCTAATGGGCGTATCTGAGATTGTATCGAAATTGGGTTTATGGGATTTTTACATAGGCAAGCATGTATTTGACTTTATTACTAAAGTAAAAGCGCATATCTGTATTCTAAATTATCTAAAAATCTTTTTAAAATATCGGATATCTCCACCGCATAGTAATATTGCAAAGCCAAATGGTCGTGTCTAACATTTTCTTAGCCAAAAAAATCGAATATGCAGTGTATTAGAAAGATATAGGTCATATCAGTAATTTTTTGGGCTAATATTCGCTAAGCCAATTAGTCGTATATGCATTAATATTAGCAGATACGACTAGGTGTATCACAAACAGTTGGCATATAGAAAAATACAAAACCTTAATTATCTCAAAACTATGTTTTTGCAGATACGCCCTTTAGGATAAGGACGGCAGTATATATTTTAGGGGTTTCGAAAAGAGCATAAAAGTCTTTGTCAAAAACATGTAGGATACCCTATGCCCAACCCAGCCGTTTCAGAGATATTTGACATTTAAAAAAAAAATTTGACAGATATAATGGTTTACAATAACATTTTTAACTTTCTTCGAGTAAAAGATACTCATTTGCTTTTTGGCATGCAGAAAGACCATAAGGTGAGCTACGCTCTACAGTTTAAGTAAATACAATAATAGTTGGTATACTATTATTGTATTTACTTAAACTGTAGAGCGTAGCTCACCTTATGGTCTTTCTGCATGCCAAAAAGTAAATGGGTGTTCCATTTTTGACGTTACATTTTGTAAACTTCAAACCGCGAAAACTTGCTTAAGTCAAATGGAACACCCTGTATTTTTTTACATCATGTTATGTATAATTAAATTCCTTTTTCTCTGATATAAGCATTGTGGGGGTTTAAGTTACAACTTTTTGAAATATTTGCGACTTCCTTAGAAATTCAAGAATTTTTAGTAAAAATTTTATCAAATTAGTAATGATTAGAAACAATCAGTAATGGCAGTAATTCTCTTATGTCAAAAAATGCCACCGCGTTTAAATTACACTCAAGAAGACTTTTTGAATTTGTTTATTATTTATGGAGAATGTGATAAAGCAATATCGAGAACTTGTAGTACATTTGTTACTAGATATCCACAAAAACGGAAAATAACACTAAACACCGTAACATGCCTATTAATTTGATTGAAGACACTTTGCATAAACTAAAATAGCTAAGATAAAATCAACTAAAAACATGATTCCATTTTAATTTAATAATTGTTCAAAATTCCACCCTCGAACCTCCACACATTTTTCGCACTTTCGGATTACTTCTTCTAATTGAATCCTGTGATAAGTTTTGAAATGCATTTCTTACTCTCTACATACAATCTTCAATAGTTGTTATAGGGCTCTCATAAACTTTATTTTTAATAGTCCCCCAAATAAAATAATCTAAAATTGATAAATCGGGCGAGCGAGGAGGCCATAGGAAAGGTGCATTATTGGCGATCTATTGATCGTAAAAAGTTTTTTGTAAAAAAATTATTTTTCAAATACGCGTTAAGTGTACCGTCGTGCTGATAAAAAATGTTTCTATGTTCGGCGAGAGGTAAATTTTTTAAATAGTTATTATTCAAATTTTGTAAAATATTTAGATTTCACCTAAAAAAAAAAAACAAAAACAAAAAAATTAACTATACATATTAGCAGAAGAAGAAATCTTTATAACTTACTGTTTAAATTTTCCTGATAAAATTCTAATGCCACCACTCTATCGTTTCTTATGGCATAGTAAACATTAAACTGGCAACTTTCTTGAAAATTTCGCTCCCTGAACACATGAGGATTCGAGTCACTCCAATAATGCGAATTGTGTCGATTAGAAAGTTCATTTTTGGTAAATTTAGCTTCATCTGACCATATAATATTTTCCAAATAAGAATTGTTGCCTACAGACCTTATTAGAATAAATTCACAAAAATTTTCTCTTCTTAGGAAATCTGTTTCTTTTAATCGTTGAACCATTTGGAACGAAAACGGGTAAAATTTATGTTTAATTAAGATTCTGTGAACTGAATCCTTGCATAGTCCCGATTTTAGAGCAGCTTGTCTTAATGACATCATTGGAAATGCATGAAAATATCCCAGAATTGCTATTCTACGTTTTCGTCATAAACAATAGGCTTCCGTTTTTGAATTATTGCCTTGACAGAGCCATAGTTTTTAAAATTATCCAGTATGCGTTTCACAGTGCTTGGTGACGGTTTCCGTTTTTGTGCATATCGAGTAGCAAATGTACTACAAGTTCTTGATATTACTTTCGCACATTTTCCAATAATAAACAAATTCATAAAGTCTTCGTGGGTGTAATTTAAACGCGGTGGCATTATTTAACATAAGAGAATGACTGACATTACTGATTGTTTCTAATCATGGCTAATTTGATAAAATGTTTACTAAAAATTCTTGAATTCTAAGAAAATCGCAAATATTTCAAAAAGTTGTAACTTAAACCCCCACAATGCTTATATTAAAAAAAAGGAATTTAATTATAAATAACTTGTAGTAAAAAAAAAATAAAAGGTGTTCCATTTGACTTAAGCAAGTTTTCAAATGAGTATGTTTTACACGAAGAAAGTTATAACGGTTATTGTAAACCATTACGCCTGTCAAAATTTTTTTTAAATGTTAAATATCTCTGAAACGGTTGGGTTTAGGCATAGGTATCCATGTTTTTGACTCAGAATTTTATGCTTTTTTCGAAAACCCTAAAATATATAGGGCATTCCATTTAAAATAAGCAAGTTAGTATCGACTTCCAGTATAGCCAGATACTTGTAATTATTTTAGATGGATTGGCCACACTGCCATTAGTAATTCCCTAAATTTTAAAAATTTTCTGGTCCATACTTTTCCCTATATTGACGATTCAGTTCCTGGTGAGACACCCTGTATATGCAGCACATGTTGGACACCTTACTATGGAGGCATATTCCAGGTGTGACCTTATGAATGCGTTATACAAGAGTATCACTGTGCTAGGGTCAGCAAAATCTTTACTAATTCTTATTACAAACCCAAGATTTTTATATGCTACTTTTAGTGTTACTTTAACATATTCATTAAAAGACAGTTTACTATCAAATATAATTCCAAGATCTTTTATAAAGCAGGGACGAGCCAAGTACACATTGTCTATTTGATAAGCAAAGATTAGAAAATTTAGTTGCCTACTGAACGATATCACATTGCATTTCCTAATGCTAAGAGGTAGAATATTGGCAATACACTAATCATTAACTTGTTTTAATACATCCTGTAGCTGAGCGCAGTCATCATATGAGTCGATTTTAAAATAAAATTTTATGTCACCACCATACATTAGAAAACAGATATTGAGAGAGGATGTTGTCATCTATAAATATATTAAAGGGGACCAAGGATGGAGCCTTGCGGAACTCCTGACAATACATCTATATTGCTAGACTTATAGTACGCATTGTACTCTCTTGGAGAGATAAGATCTAAATAGATTTATAACATCTGACGATATTCCGTATTGGTCTAAGCGATTTATTAAAATTGTATGGTTTAGGCGATCAAAGGCCTTGGAGAAATCTGTATAAACAACTTGGTCTTGATTATCTAAGATGTCTGAGATGTACTGCGTTATACAGACCAAATTAGTTGTAGTTGACCTAACATTTATAAATCCATGTTGATTTACATCAGTTATATTTTTTACATGTGCTTGGAAATTTGCACGTTTTTAAAATTAAATATAATGGTTAGCGGGTGAGATACGTTGGTTTCTAAAGATGTCTGATGCTAATATCGTAGCATTAGTTCTTGATCTTCTAGAACCTCTATAATTGTGTGTAAAATTACCCGTTTCTTTTAAACCGCGATCAACATTGAGGAAAGTTTTTTCGTTTGGTCATCTTCGATCTGCCCCTGTACAATCTCACCACTTCTAAATTTCCCATGCATTCGCCCAATATTAAATGAATATCTGGATCTTTTCACTAAATAATTATGACTAAAGTATGCGAGTAAATAGTATATTCCAGGTCCGCACCAGCTCGGTGGAGTAGTTGACTAGAACACGCGACGCTAAGTGTGACTAGATAATATCTCCATAGACCTACGCTTCTAATTCTGTCATCGGCACTGGTGATGATTGTATGTCTGCGTTTTTCATAAGTGTAATCCTCGCCAGTTCAGTTTCGGCTTTGGAATCAGGGGTTGTCTAATTTCTGTGTTGTTTATGTTTATGTACATATCGTATAGGACATAGGTATACAACATGATGGAAAATAGATGTTTTTGCAGATGCACAATTTTAACGCCGACTTAGAGAGGAGTAAAGGACGTGTGCTACTATATGTAACCGACGTAACTTTCTATATAAATGTATTTGCAGTGCGGTTAAAAATACAGGGTGAGTCAGTTTTTTGTAGACAAACTTTAACAGGAGATAGAACACATTTTAAAAAGAAATGTTCCTATAAACATATGTCGTAGAACGCTTCGTTTTCGAGATACAGGGTGTTGAATATAATTTTTTTTTCTCGAATTTTCATTATAACTTATAAACGAATGCTTAGATTTTTTCCATGTTTGGGGGATAATGCCTATTAATTAAGGGGCATAAAACAAGCGATAAGAATGTTCAAAAACTTGCACAGTGGCGGAGTGGAGGGGTGCTCAACCCCTTTCTTAAACAGAACTTCTACACCAATGACTATTTTTTTAAAAAACTGTTATTTTCATTATCTACATACAGTTTAACAAAAATAATGTCCCTTCTTCTGTTTCGAAATTCCTGTGCGTTTCCGAGTTATTTTGATCTTTAGTGTTTGATGTGGTACTAAATTAAATAATTTATTCAGGGCGAGTCAGTTTTTTGTAGACAAACTTTAACAGGAGATAGAACACATGTTTTTAAAAAGAAAAGTTCCTATAAACATATGTCGTAGAACGCTTCGTTTCCGAGATATAGGGTGTTGAATATAATTTTTTTTTCTCGAATTTTTCCAGTATGTATTTGTATGTATTGTATTTGAGTATGGCTTGATATAACAAATATTTATTTTGACTACATTGGAAAGAGATAAAGAATAAGAGATTTCGGCTTTTTAGAATCCTTAACAAACCATATTTAGGTAAGTCTCGTTGAAAGAATTAAATATTTAGCCGATAATAATTGATAATAAATAAATTACTTAATTTAGTACCACATCAAACACTAAAAATTAAAATAACTCGGAAACACACAGGAATTTCGAAACAGAAGAAGGGACATTATTTTTGTTAAACTGTATGTAGATAATGAAAATAACAATTTTTTTAAAACATAGTCATTGGTGTAGAAGTTCTGTTTAAGAAAGGGGTTGAGCACCCCTCCACTCCGCCACTGTGCAAGTTTTTGAATGTTCTTATAGCTTGTTTTATGCCCCTTAATTAATAGGCATTATCCCCCAAACATGGACAAAATCTAAGCATTCGTTTATAAGTTATAATGAAAATTCGAGAAAAAAAATTATATTCAACACCCTGTATCTCGGAAACGAAGCGTTCTACGACATATATTTATAGGAACTTTTCTTTTTAAAAACATGTGTTCTATCTCCTGTTAAAGTTTGTCTACAAAAAACTGACTCACCCTGTATATACCGCCAAGTAGCCCTTAACAAGGAACTAATCAAACGTCTTTACAGAAGAGGCGCCTGTGGCCAGCCAACAAAAATGTGTTCGATCTTCTAAAGAATTTTTTTCAAAATTTTTTTGTTTTTCGTCCAAAGGGACTGAGACTTTTGCACAGGATATTAGGCTGCCAAAGTCAACAGAAGCTTTCGAGAGGATGGTTTTTCATTTATTTTTTTCGATATCTACCTACATCTCTTCACGAGTTATAAGGACTTTTTGGCTTTGTCAGTTTATAATTCACATATTAACATCTATTAGATTTTGTAAAGAATTTTTTTCAACTTTTTTTTTCGTCTAAAGTGACTGAGACTTTTGCGTAGGATGGTAGGCTGTCAAAGTCTACGGCGGATTTGAGGGGGTGTTTTTCCATTTATTTTTTTGATATCTACATTCTTTCACGAATTATAAGGACTTTTTTGGATTTGTACGTTTATACTTCACATATTTAACATCTATTCGATCTTTAATTTTTTTTTATTGTATTTGTATATGTATTTTGAGCAACAGGCGTCAAAAGTTAACTCCTGAACATCTAGAACAAATGCTGCTAATTTATTGGAACACAAGAAATTACTAGTGTGCAGTGTTGTGTGTTCAGTGAAATATTTATCAAATCTTTGTGTGTGAGTCAGTGCGGTGTTTTGGGTCAGCCACGGGTTTTTACGTCATGAACCATTAACTCGCGAACCTTAATTTTATAACATTTCAACAATATAACAATTTCAATAATATTAATTTCAACATTTCATCATAAAATTACGATAATAATAATAATATAAACGAATTTAGAGCTGCTTTTAACACCGGCCCTTTTTGCAGTTTTAAATGTTAAAAAAAAGACAAAAAAATCATGGGGAACTTTCACCCTTATCTCCTCCGTAATTACTCCAACAAATCATGTTTAGATAAAAATTTGACGAAATATGTAAAGTTATGACTATGAGACTAATAAAGCATCCAAATTTAATTCGTGAACCTTAAGACGTTTCGAATTTACTGACAAGTAACTATGCTCCATTTGCTTCCTTTAAGGGTTGTAGCTTATAAACTAATTTAAAGCAAATGTTCGTAAATAAAATTCTATTTATTTTTTCTAGTTCTATCACCTCCTCGAGGGAAGTACTTAATTATGGGAAATCCTGTATAGTCAACCTAAAATCGGAAGATTTTCGGACAGGTTGTCAACGACGTTATAAAACTAGGAGAAAAACCTTTGTGCAAAATTATACGTTATTTTTTTAAATATTGACTATTAAAATCATCGGCCGAAGACCCAAAACAATATGAGCTTGAGTAGGTAATAAAGTTAATTAAAAATTTAATAAGCCACTGCAAGAAATTTAAAGTTGAAAATTTTCTGGGGTGAGATGGGACGGGCCTTGTAGATTCACAAACATCCCCTAAATGGGGAGAAATGATCATAGTCTGTTACTTATTAAAGAGTAATAAATGATTTAATAATGCAATGTCGATAAGAGTAGTTAGATAATTGAAGATGTCACAAAATTCAGAAATTTATATTGGAATTTGGGTGATTTGAGAATAATGATGATAACCCATCATTAGTTCCAGGTATTATTAAATTCTTGTTGACAAAATCCCTAATTGGAATGAAATGATTAACTATTGAGAGCATTTATATACGGGAATTATAAATCGTTAACGAGAAAAAAGGATAAATCAATAAGGTATAACACAATACCTAAGAAGAGTTCTTAATGTACGACATAGTTTTGAGGTTCGATGTGATTCACATACGATGATATAATTTAATGTTTACAACATAATAACAAAACAAGTTTAATATCGACCAAAAGTTTTTCATAAATTTTCCTGGCATTATTATAGAAAACAACTCGAAAAGAAAATGTCTGACTATTGAAAGATGTCACATAATAATTTATTACTCCTTTGTAATAAGAAATAGACTATAGCTGCGGAGAGCTGCAGAAATAGGAGTAGAAAACAGGGTGGGCCATTAGAGAGTAGGTGGAAGGTATCTCGTTTATTCAGATGATTGAAAAAAATTTAAATATAAAAATAGTAGAAGTTTAGAAAAGGAATATTTTAACAATATTTTTCAAGGCTGGTCGGTCAGTTGATTTCCGCTGCCATAAACTTAAAACACATACACACAACCAATATTTTTGCCATACAGGGTGAATGAAAAAAGTGTGGAAAACCGAACTTGTGTTTTTTATATTTCATAGTTGTATTAGGCATGTAATAACGAGTACTGATTAGGGTTTAGTGTGTTGTGATTATTATGAATTCAGATTCAAGGAAAAAATACTAAATCTATAGTGCTTAATAAATACAGAGGAAATATAAAAATAAATCACTTAAACTAAACAAACCTTACATTTTCTGGGTGTGTCTGGAACCGTTGATATAATTCTTCTGGTGAGATCTTATGATAATCGATGTCCAATTCTTGCTTTAGATCATCTAAGTCATCTGCTTTTCTAACCTTCTTCGGTTTCCTTCGTGACTGGAAAAAGATAAAAAGCGTTAAATTTGAATAACAAATTTAGCAATATATAACAAATTCAATAACTGCTAAAACTAAGTATTATTTGCATGTGAACAGACACACCAGTAAACAGGATTCCAAGAAATGTCCTAATACTAGATCGGAAGGATCAACTTCACGTTTTACTTTGAAGTAACTATTTTAATAATAAAAATTCTTCCTGTTCAGAATTGGTTTAATTAAATACTCGCTGTGACAAGCTAATTTCTAAAAAATTAACGGCATATTGTAATTTATAAGGAAGATGTGTTACTACTGAAAGATCGGAAGTGTGACTAATTTTTCAGCTTTAAAACTGAAACAAGCAGATATTTTCGAATATTGTTGGAGTCTTATTGATTCATTAATAAGGACTGGCAAGTATCTTTAGAGAATTCATGCACAAACCGACCTGCTTTAATATGTTTTCTACAAGTTGTGGACTCAAATACAAACTATTGTAACATCAAGTTAAAATCCATCACTTTTGTGCATACTAGAATATCTGAAGCAATATATGCTATATTATCGCAGCTACTTAGGGTACGTCTCACACAATCTTCTAAAGGTCTCTCATATATAGCATGTATACCTAGTGTTGGTATATTCCAACTAAGTTTCATGTTCCTATGATTGATTGATAGGCTCTCCGTTCTTGTTGTGATCGTCCCAAAATACAGTTGCATTCTCTCCTCCGTTTCGCACAAATAAATAGAATATTTTCCTTAAATCAAGTTTTAGAATTCTCAACTTTTTCTTATATTCTAAAAATGTACCAAGACAGTCTCGAAAATTAAAAGTTAGAAATAGAGACGAGTTTTACCGTTGGATATAGAACAATCAAGATCAAGATAATACGAACATAGTAGTTACAATAAAAACATGGAGAAAATATCTTCCGAATAAAAGTTCACAATGGGTTAATTGTACTATTTAAACGGTATTGGCCTACCGACAGGGCTATTTAAAAATATGTATGAGCATTTCATACAGAGGAAGCTTGAGTTCTAGTTCGTCGTAAGCAGGAAAAAAGTATTGTAAGTCAAGTAAAATTTATTTAAACCAAGACAATCCTGTCCTTATATACACACAAGACTACAAGACAACGTTTATTTTCAAAATGTTTATTTATTTGGAGTCTACATTCTTGTATCATTGAAACAGAGAAACCCTATTTCTTTAAAGTAAATTTCATTTAATTAAAGGAAATTTTGAAAACTAATATTTTCTAAATTGAAATTTTTTGAGATAATTCTTTCGAGCATATTTTGTAAATGCAAAAACATATTTTCTTTACACATTTAAAAAACGCCTTGTCTTGCTTTGAGAAGTGTTTTTAACTGTGCACCAATATCTGGAGACGAGAGAGTTCATTACGCGGTCGTTTTGTATTCGGTGATATATCATCTCATAGTAGTTCAAAATCAAGAAGAAGTTAAGAATCGCCATACGAAGGGAATCCCGACAGAACAGAGATGCATTAAAAGAGTTTCGTCGTAATTACCATCAAGTGAAATTAGCTCTCCTGCCTGCAGATAATCATATTATGGAACAGCTTATGAAATTAAAAGAGAGTCATAATCAGATCACATTAAAAGTGAAACACTCGCTATGTAGATGGATTTAAGTTTAACATAATGAGGACTTTTGAACATACAATGACCAAGCATTTCCCACCACAAGACAGAAGTATATCTACGAAACAATAATCAACAAATTAAAAAAAAATCATCTTCCAAAGACTGGTATCTGGATGAGGTGAAGGAGTTTTTAAACTGTCTCTCCGTTACATTTGTTACAAGAAATTTGACCAATTCAGTCTCTTGTATCATTAATATGCAGCCAGTTTATATTAATTTGACAGGGTTTTGAATTTCGTGTCTTTTTTGAGCTCTTCACACTATGCTCCTATTATCTTACCATTTATTTAAGCTGCAGACTTTTGGCATAAAAACATTCTTCCACTGGACAAATATCATTGAAAGAATTATTAGATATCAGGAATAGACGAATTAAACAAACAAAAAAATAGATCTTATGTTGTTACTTTGTTTTATTCTTGAAATATCGTGCCCACAAACATGGATAATACAGAAACAGACGTTAATCCGAAAAGTCGACTATTTTTCGGGGTGATGAATTAACTTCTTTGACGCTCTTCGAACAGCAAGTTAAAAAATCGAAAAAGGGTGAACCAACAAACTCTTTTCCAAAACTTCAGCTTAACCAAAATAACTGACTATAAAACCCAATTTAATTTTCCTCTTAAATTGTCTTACCCGTAAACGAATTCCACATAATAATATAATTAATTTGGATACCATCGATCAGAAATTTGAAGAATTCTTTTATGTATAGACTGGTCATTTTTACAATGTGCACCATTGGGATTTTCTAAAACTGTAACGCTTCGTTTTTTTAAATAAATAATTTGGACTACATTCCTTATAAATTATATGGAAATTGTTTGAGTTATAAGTTAAATTTCAAATTCGAGTAGAATAGTTTTACCAAACCTTATTGTACTAGTTTTTAGTACGCCGCTACTGTGCGGGTGAAAAAGGTTGTTTACGAAGAAGTCCCGTCGCGCGCGCTCAGGGTCAATTCGGTGGTTTTTGCGGGAGATGCGAACATTGGGAGTACTGGGACAGACCGGCGAGGAACATGGCCCTGAGTGGAGCTGTGGCCAAAAATTGTGTTGCGGATATCAGATTTGCTAATATTGAGATTGACGGATAATTTTCTCACCTCTAAACGAAAAAATATGCTTGTTTGGTTTTAGTAGGAAAAAAAAATTATTTGATTTGGAAATTGTAGTAGAACACAATCTATTTGAAATGAGGTTTTCAATGTTATTAATATGAAAAAAACCCATCGCAGGTGATTATCGGGCAACGGGGACAGTACTTTTCCAAATCTTTTTAAATTTCTACTTACATTCTGCATTTTTTTACTAGTATATAATTAAACAGATAAGGTAACTAATATTTTGCATAAGTTATTGGTGTTAGCAGCAGTGCTGCAGGGTGAAAATAATAGCTTGCTGATTATAAGGAAAAATTATTTTATTTATTCTGACAGGAGTACTAAATTAGAGTATTCATAAGTATGCAAAGTATTTGTTATAACTAGGGTAGCTAATTAAAAAAAACTGTTTTTTGTGAAATCCCAGACTAAAAAAAGGATGGTTTTGCCTGGATTAGTGTATGTAAATTAACTATTTTTAAGAGGAAAAGAAAAACAGATATTATTGAACAAATCGGACTTTAAGTGGGAAGACGGATCTTTTCATCTTCAGCTAGTACACTTGTGAAAGATCTAACAGACAAGCTAGAGACACGGCAGTGAATACAGCTGGTTGTGAGTAGAATTTCTGACGACAACAGACGTAGTTTAAGCTTGATAAATTTTGCGAGTTGGAAAAGTGATGGAAAGGCGATGCCGACTTGTTGAAAGAGCTGAACTTGTTGAAGAATTATAAGACCCAGACCGTACACTCGACACAGGGGAAATGAGTAAGAATGTTTAATTATATCGACGTCTCGACGACAAAAAAAAAGATACGTAAATTCAGGAAAACTTTAACTTCGAACACCTTAGGTACCTGGGCACTACCCATTAACTTGTGGTCAGACTTGAGTGCATCGCGAGTGAACAATAAATTGTTGACATGAATTTCTATAAGATTTGCAAATACGTGTCTTTGAACTAAATTTGTTCGATGTATTTTACATTTATTTATATTTAATTATCATTGACTGACTGTTTAAATGGTTACATATTTTTCCATCTTTTAATGGTAGCCTGTTGTTTTTAAGTTAAGGAATAGTATTTTATATTTTAAACATGAAATATGATGACGCTAAATAACAAATAAATGAGTTGGTTTTATATTTTTGTACCATTTGGATTTACGATTGCCGTGTATGACTTTATTCTTACTTTATTTAGTTGTAGTTTGATTTGATTTATTTGGTTAATCACTTTGCTTCGCACCGGCCCGAGATAAGAGTCGTAAATATTTCTTATTGTGAATAAATGTATTTTGCTGCTAACCTTTGTTTCATTCAATTTAATTTAACTAATTTTAATGATATGGTGACCCATGTTATAAAACTGAAGAGATTCAGAATGGATAAAAAAGGTTGCACATGTTTATGCTCTTTAACAATCTGAACATAAATCCGGGATAACTCGCTTCGTTTCTGAAATATCCTGAAAAAACTGAAATCATGTGTATCTTTCTTATTACTTAAGGGAATGTAATGAGATTTGGAAGGTTTACATAAGTCGATATGAACTATCCACTGGGCGTTTCAAATATTTTCTAGACCTACTAGATCTTCACTTCTTAAAGCCAAATTTTGATTTTCTTATGGGTGCCATACTGAATTTGTATACCGCTGAATAGAGGAAAAAATATATACAATTTCAACTATGTAACACATATGGGCCATCTGACTTTATTGAAACAATATTTTAACAATTTATCAGCAAAATCGAATTGCCACGAAATTTGTTACTTGTTGACAACAGTTTATCTCATCTTAACTCAGTTGTAATGAGAAAGATAGAACTGTTTACTGCTGTAGTTAAAGTGTTATTATTATTTATTCATAATACCAAGATACCCCAGTTAAAGAAAGACTAGATATGTATATTGTTTACTTTTGCATTATCGCAATTCTGTGTTTACATTACAAAGTTATGCAGAGTTACATCCCGAAAGACGACAGACAAACAGGAAAATTTTTCAACGAATATGTAATCAATCATTTGAATAAGCATGGTACGTTAGAAAACGTAAAAAAACCCTTCTCGTTATCGAAACCGCAAATGCAATTACAAGTTACTTTGAAATGTAACTTATCTGCCGTTCAAAAGATTCTGAAGAAACAAGTATCATGATTTCAAGTTTAAACCGGTATAAATATTGCATCCAGGAGACGATCAAAGAAGACTAGAATTGTCATGGTTTCGTGACCAACTGGAGGAAAAAGGAAGGATTTTTCTGTTAAAATACTATAGTCGGACGAAACATTATTTCCGAAATGGATTGTTTAATAGAAGGAATAAACATTTTTATGCCGTTGAAAATCCTCACTTAATATAGTCAATAAGGCTGCAAATTCGTTTTTCCGTTAATGTTTAGTGTGCCCTTTGGGACAACCAGTTATTATGCCCTTACTCTATTCCAGGATATTTAACTTAACAGGCTTATGTCAATTTTCTTCAAAATGATTTTAAACAAATGTTAGATAATTTACCTCACGCAAAATTGAGATATTTAAAATAGGTTCAGCAGGATGGAGTAATCATAATGCCAAACTGTTAGACAGTATTTGGAAGAACGGTTTCCAGATTCTTGGATAGGAACTAATGGTCCCGTGAGCTGACCACCATGACTCCCTCTTATTTAACCTTCGATTATTTTTTTGTGGGGTTCTGGGAAAAACAGAGTCCTTGATGGACCAATCTAGATGTGGAACAATTACCAGTAAAGATTACAGAAGTGTTTCAATCCATTACACCAGGAAACAACTTAAATACAATAAGAAACAGGCATTGCTGAACATCGCTCTGCATTGAACATAGGGCGAGACATTTTAAACAATTTATGGGCGGATTTTAAGAAGTTGTCTAATCGCTGTTACCGTGGCTTTATTATTTGAGCCATCTGATCTCAATAACAATTTCTTTTTCATTGTTTTTAATGTCAAAATGCGATTTCGGTGACGCGTTCCTAGACGCAATTTTCAACTTCCAAATTATGTCGTAAATACTTGCTTGACATATTGCTACAAATTTTGTATAATTCTAATTTTCAATATATCTGTTAAAGATGAAAAAACCGCTTAGTCAAATTTTTAAATTGTGAAGTAACTATATCACAATTTATTCACGTTTTTATGTTGAGTGTAATCTCGGCGACACAGCATCTTTGCATAAAATAACGCACGACTGCGCTACTGTCTTTCTGTTATCATTAGTGTGTGCCCGAACTGTTCCTAAGACTCAAATTAATAAGTTATGTATTTATTTGTTTTTTGGTAAATATGTTTTTTTAACACTGTAATTATGGGTTGTTACACTTATTGCTAGTGATTTCGGCGACTTGATTAATGATTATGAATTGGCGGGAATTTTAACTATATTTCGTAGTTACGATGACTGTAATTCCGACGACATCCCCGAAATTACAGTATATCGCTGAAATTACTATAATTAGTCTAAATATTAATTTCATATATTCAAAAATGAGGATTGTTAATTATTTTGATTGGAACTAGAAACATAATTTATTTAGTGGGATCGAAATATTATCTAGTCGAATTTTTTGTTCTTTAGAATATAATTTAGTTGTTTTTCTTCTCACACTATTCAGACTTAAAGATGGATCCAGACAAAAAAGCGCAATTGATTTCAAAATTAAGAAAAGATCGAGAAGAAGCCTTGTCGAAGAATACAAAAAACCTAAAATAGACAAAGAAAAGAAACTGAAAAGAAAACATGAACTGGTTATAGAGAGAGATACAAGTATCGTCAATACGAAAGTTGTTATTCCACGACAGAGTACTACGAAAATAGACAGTGAATAGAAAAACGTGTTTAGTACGTCTATTGCTCATCAGACCTACACTTCTGAAGATATAGAATGTAGTAAAACTGTTCTCACACGCAAGCACCCCAAAACAGTGTTGAAAATAAGTTGCCCTTAAAACACTAGAAGTACCTAGCAAACTTAAGCGAAGAAAAACGTGAGGAAAGATGTAAGGGTAGAGAAAGGTATAGAATGAAGAAGAAAATAAAGTTACAAAAGAAATTACAGATAAAACTAAAAGAGAACAAAGAAAGTAATGAAAACGTATGCAAGCCTACAGAGACCGACAATGACGACTCAAAAAGGTGATGGATGCGATTCCTCCTCAGTCATATGAAAAATATCTGAATGAGACACCTAATAAGTCAACAGACCCCGTAGAACAAGACACCCACTCATTGGAACCTATGAAACAACCTGCTTGCTTAGAGCCCATGGAACAAGTTGCTCTCCAATCAGAGCCTATGGAAGTAACTGGCTACACTGTGATAGAAGCTCTCTCTCTCTCCAAAGGAGTCTACAAAACCATATACATCCTCAACGGTACCTACGAAGTAAGTTACCTACCCCTGGAAGCCTATGAAGCAAGTTATCTGTCCATTGAAGTCTACGAGCTGCTATTTAATTAGAATCCACTGAACATCCTCCCAATCATGGCCTACAGAGCAAGCCTCTTCGTCTGCGTGAATGAAGCCACCTCCTCAAAAAAATATGCGAAACCAACTACTATCGCAAAAGTGACCCTAGATAACTGGGTTGCTGTTGTTTACAGTAAACGGTATCCTGCGATCACTCAAGAAATCAGAGACTTGGAGAAAGGAGTTTAACAGCTCAAAGTATTCTTTATGATTAGAAATCGAAAATATTTCTCTTGGCCGAAAATAGCTGACATTCAATTCCTTGTGGCCGATGAAATATTATGCAATTGGAAGCCTAAGCTCAAAATTTGATATTTTGAGGAGGACGCTAGAATCGAAGCTTTAATGAAAGATATTATTTAGTATTTTTAATTTTTCAGTTCCTTTTTGTTTTTCCCTTTCAGAGAGACTATTAGAAGTTTATTTTCGTTTTGCTTTTAATTTTTATTTTTATATTAAATGTTATTTCTATGGAATTAACTAGTCAGAAATGTTACTTATGTAAAACAGATCTTTAATAAGTTAGTTATTATTAAACCTGTCCAATACAAAAGTATGTTTAAACCAGCCATGAGTTTATTACTTGTAATATTGGTTTTTGAATAACATTTCTTGCTGTAATGAAAAGATTAGTCAGATAACTTATTTTTATTGATCTCGAATATGTTTTTACGTTCATCCTTACATAAAACACGGGTGTGATATTTTAAACTTGGAAGTAAAATTTTTGTTTTATTTTTCATTCCGTATATAATTACAGATTTTCTGTTTGTTGCGAATATATATTCCATTTTATTATTAATAATTTGTTTGCCTTCAAATACCTGTTTCCTCATTAAATTTTTTGCAAATTAGGAAATTTTAAAGGGCTAATAAAATAATGATAATTTGGGCGATATATACGTCATTTCGGCGACATCTCAGTAATTTCCACGATGATTTACGTCAAAGAAAATTCTAGAAATAGAAAACATATTCAGAACTATTATTTTAATATAGACCTAATTGAAAAAATATGCACCGACGATTTGCACGGTCTTTATCATTTCGTACACTAAATTTTTTTTTCAAATTTTGTGACATTTGATTTTTTCAATTCCAGTATCATATCTGGGAGAAAAAATTATATTTTCGGTAATATGCTATCAGAGTTTTCAAAAATTTGTTACATTTAAGGTTCTAAATCAAACAGGAAATAATTTCTAGCTATTTCTGTCGCCGAAATTACAGTCCACACTCATGTTCTTGACAAAAAAATGTAAAAACAAATATGATTATGGTTCAAAAGGTGCGTTGCAGATAAAAATTATATAAATTCCATTAATTGAGGAAGCAGAAACAAGATTTATGACAGTTTATTTTTTTTCAAACCCGGGGAGCCAATTTAGACAACTGCTTGAATCCGCCATTATGCAGTTTTAGTAAGTTCACTTCCTGATATTCAATTATTATTTCATATCAATTTGATTTCGGAATTTAACAGTTTATCGACAAAATCGAGTTGCTATGAAGTAACAAATTAATAATTTGAAATTTTATTAATGTTTCAAGCCAGTTAATAGTCAAAACATGAAGATCTAGTAGGTCTAGAAAATGTTTTCCAGTGGACAGCCCACATCAACTTATGTAAACAAGCCAGATGTCATTACATTCACTTAAGTAATATGAAATATATGGAAGAAATAAAAAAACACAAGATTTCTGTTTTTTTCAGAATATTTTAGGAATGAAGCGAGTACTTCCGAATTTCTTTTAAGATCCTTAAAGAGTATAAAAATATGCAGCTTTTTCGTAATTTCACCCACTTTCATTGGGTTTAGGAGATCCCAATGGTGTACACTATAAAAATGACCACCCTGTATACATATTTTTTATAAATATATAAATGAAATATGTGTTCCAAAACGTAACAAGTTTTTCGGAAAACATGTATAACCTGCTGGTGAATGAATTTTTAAAATTATATAACCCGCCAAGTTATCGTCTACACTCAGACAAAAAACCAGAATTTCTTTTCTGATTCGATTTGTGGGGCGTTTAAAACGTCCAGCAATATGATAAAAAGTAGTATAAAATATTGATACTTTCCGCATGACTTCAATACTTCGTGCGGAACCGAAAAAAAAATTAGACTTTTGTCTTTTATTTCAAGAACAACATTGAACAAAATATTGAGTGCAATGTGAAAGATACTTTATCTAGAACACTAGTGTTGTGTATAAATTTGTCAAACTTAAGAATAAAATATCTAACTACCATGCGACATGTTAATTTAAGTCATGCAATTGAAACGTAAATGTTAATTATAATTAGTATTACATTTAAATCAGAAAAAATATCATTTATTTAATGACTGTGGATAAATATAACATAAAATGTTAATTCAAGATTATTAATCTATTAAAACATGAATTGTTCTTCTAAGTAAAAAGAAACACTATGATAAGTGTGTTTGTATTGCGAATACAGCTAATAAAACTAGATTAATATTAATAAAACGTATGAATAAGTAAAAAGGATGTAAAATATGCTCCATAAACTTTTGCACCGGAAACTCGGTAACACTGTGGGCGTCGATTAATAAAATAATACTATTAGCATCACACGTTACTTAAAATAATTATACATACCAAAATTTACCTAATTCATATACTTATGTTTATTGAAAGTAATTTTTTTCCTTCGGTTCATCATTTTTGAGACACTTATTTCATATTTTTGAAAAGTTCAGGCACAGAAATTAGAACATAAACCAAATAACATCGGTTACTTCAACTACTAATAAAATATCATCACCAAACCAAAAAAAAAAAAAAAAAAATAAAATAAAATAAAAATTAAGAGAATATGATCATAACACAGGTAGAATTTGGGGTTAATAAAATATTTTTAAAAAACCTCACAACTTTTTATCACAGCAAATTAAGTCCCTAGGTAAAAAGGGCCCAATTGTGGCCTACTTGCCTAGTAAAATAAGTAGCTACTACTACTACTACTACTACAATACAAGAATTAACTTAGAATGCATAATATTAATAAAGTTATCTTAAATTCTACTACACGATTCAAATATATTGAACCCCTACTTTAATTGTGATTATCGTAAAAACGTCTCAATGAGGAACATCCTGTAAGTGATTTGGAAAGTTTCTAGTTTGCAAATATTACTTCGGTAGATGTTGAAAGATCATTTTACACGATTTACACAAGTGTGGTTACCCCATGAAGGAGATGTTTTTTACTAGAAAACTAATAAACGTGGTTGGGGTGTTTTTTAATAGTTTATCAAAGTAGTTGTATCACAATACGTTAATTTCATTTAATTTTTAGTACGTTATTCATTTGTAAATAACTTGTAATTTTGGTATTGTTGCCCACCTGTACCAACTTGTGATACATTTTTGGAATCAGCTCAGCAAGGGACATCCAGAAATTGGGAAAAAAAGTGGGGTGTTCCATTTAAAAAAAAAACGGCGATGACGTCATTACTCGAAGGTAGGTCATCCTGTATATTAAATTATTATTTGAAAAAAACAGTAAATTAAAAACAAAAATCGACGTGTTTCGGGAATTTTCAATAATATTGTTTATTTACCTAATAATGAATTTATGCGTTACTTTATGGACGCACTGTATATTATGCTAAACAATTTATAAGTTATAACGCTTTAGCAGTTTGCTGCATTAGTAAAGATTATTTTAATTTCATAAAAAAAATTCTCTCAAACTCTAAAAATACCTTTGTGCTTATTCTCTTATCAAACATTATTTCTCAGCTTTCAGGGACCAATATTTAAATCATATGAATACAATGAAATATATTGGAGAGTATGTTATAATTTCTAAACATAAAATATTACAAAATGATGGTCCAAAGGAAAAATACTTGTTTATTGTAGAAAAATAAACCATAAAAATAATTAGGGACTGTTCAGTTAATTTCATATACCTAACAAGATTTTAAATAACAAATAAAAGAGTGTCGGACAAATCAATTGTATGTTAGCTATTTAGAATCTTATATAATTTTAGTACAATTGTCCTAAAATTTACTGTTTTCCGAATTTTAAAACAATATCCCCGATTAGTTTGTGTGGTTTATTTTTATATGAACTATCATCATCAACACATATTTTTATTTTTATATAGTCCTCTATTATAACAATAAAATTTTGAAATCGTAATAGTTGTTGACAAAATGTAAAAACGAAAACTTGTTAAATATTAGAAATGTATCTATATTTTATACTCTACAGTTTTATATTTCCCATTCACTGTTTTATAACGGTTTACTAGTACGACGATTATAAGACGTGCTAAAAGGGGACGACCGGCACGCGCCGGATAGTCTGGTAGAGATGTCGCAAACGAAAATCACGAAAATGGGAATTAAAAAACACGCCAAAGAGGAACATTAGCCATATACAACAAATATATGGATAAGCTACCTCTCTTCTTAAAGCTGTCGCCCTTAGCGGTCAGATCGCAGCGGCCATTGCAGTCGCGGCCAGAAAATACACGACCAACCTAATGCGGCCAGCAAGTGTGTACAGTCAGTAAGGAAGAAATGATAAACGTACGATACACTTGATACAGTTTTAACGAGTGACAATGTTCCTTTACGGATTGTACTGTGTTGGCCGCTGTGTAGTCGACTGCTAGTGCGCGACCATTCTGGGCAAACAATTGGCCGCGTGAGCGCTGCTCGGACTCTGGTTGGCCGTCACGGCTCGTCAGCCGTCGTTGTCAGTACGAGGTATGACATAAAACTCCATATACTTTTGTTGGCCGTCGCGACCTGGCCGCTAGTATGCGGGGCCTCTTAACCAGACCGTCCAGTTTCAATTACGGGTAAGACTAAGGCCAAGTTTTTCAAAACACAGTTAGCGAAATTATCCGTTGGCAAGTGTGAAATGGGTGAATTCTGTTGGCCAAGAAGTCATTAACTGACAGATAGTTTAGCTAACCGAGTATATAAAAATCGTGCCGAGTCGATAAGGTATAGAGATAAGCAGACATGCTTGTGTGATCTTACGAATGGGATTTTTAACTCTGGATTTGGCGTATCTGCGTTCTACGATGTGAGGATGTTACAGAATCCTATACTACGACAATGCGGGGGTCTGACAAAATTTATAGTAGAGGTTCTAGTGCTAAACACGCAATGCCGAGCTTATCTTCTGGAATCGTTAATTGATCTTGATAGCGGAAATAAGCCGACGCGATGTTAAATAAGTGATTAAAAAACACATTATTTTCATGTTACGCCAATGGCAGCTTTTATTTGCTGAAAAGACCCATTGCTTTCTCAGACTGTGGGATGTCTATATAAATATGAATCGATTTTGTTTACACCCATATTCTTAAGAGTGACGCGCTATATTTTCACCATCATTAATTCAAAATCTAAGGTCCTAACTAACTTCTGACAGACCAGCTTTTAAAGCAAAAAGAACGAAGATAATTACAAAGATCGCATTAAGATTGCTGAAGATGTGTCAACGCCTTACTGTCTGATCGGGGAACGAATGTGATTTCTGCATTCTATTCACAATTAAGCGTAAATAAAATAAAAGAATTAGTGCATGGCAAATTTCTGTGATCGTTTGCATCCGCAACCAATTCATTGGGAGAGATAGTATATTTCCAGTATATGGTTTCGCAGAAAGCTGGCGACTTATCGGAAATACTCTCCGTTGCCGTGCGGGCCTTCTTTCGCGGACTGCACAGTACTTAATACTGTTTACTTCTAAATTTCAAAATCTTGTAGGATGGAGGGGCAAATACTGATAAAACTATCTGTGAAACATTTAATGGAATAGTGGAATAATTCTTGTTATCCAAACAAAAAATATGGGCTTTCCTAAAATTCAAGAATGTTTCGTTTGAGCTGCTTTTTAGCCACATGCGCTTTCCACCCATTTGTACAGAGTGCTTTGTACGGCTTACAAGCGGTTCACGCGCGCAACCCAAACAAATTTGGTATATAATAGAGCATTGATCAACACATACAGGAAGAACTTGAAGAAACATTCAATTCAAATAGCATGAACAGAAGCGTCTCTATAATCGCAATTTGTGGATCCATTTTGTTGTATTTCAATTGGTGGAAACAAGAACATCTCTATGGTGGCATTTCCGTCGCCAAATCCGCTTCAAGCAATTCGCTGAAATCCGTCATACTGGAGACCCATTCTGGTCCCCAACTGAATGTTTAATGCTACTTCCACGGTGGGAACTATTTATATGCTTACTGCTGATTTCGGAAATGACCACATATGAAGTTGATAAATTGAAGAAAATTACGACCCCTACGTTGGTAGGGGCCTACAAAAGAAATTTATGATATATTCGGTACCGTTCCTGAACTTTAGCGCAGAAACTGATAGTTACTATATTTTTATAACTATAACTTTTACTTTACTGACAACAGAAACTTGAAATGTGGTATATGCTAATAACTAGATGATATCTTTCAACTGGAACATTGTTAATGTTCTAGACCTACTAGTTTGTTTTATGGTAATATGGCAGTAAACTTTAATTTTTCTGTTGTACCCTCTTTATCTATTAAAAAAGACAAAGTGCAGGAAATGGTTTAAGCAATTTTTTCCACGATTTGATGATCTAAAATTCCAATATGGCGTCCATGAGAAATGCAACAGTTAACTATCGTTACCACAAAACTAGAAGCCCTAGAAAATATCCAAATGTTGCAACTGAAAGTTCTCATCTGGTTACCAATGTATATTAACTTTAATAAATTAACATAAATATAAAAGGGAACAAATTATTGGGTCGGCAACTTAATCGGACGGTAAGCAAAATTAAACGGCTAAAACATGTCTTCAGCGGTTTGATAACACGCATCATTTAAATTGTTTCAAAATCAAAACGTGATCTAAAAAATAAAACGGGGCAAGCTTAATAACATTCTAAGCAGCAAATTGATACCTAAGCATCTTTCGAAAATCAGTTCTATAAGCAAAATGGATGAATGAGCAGCAAACTAGACAGGATAGCCCTGAAGTGGGTTGGAACCTTTGATGTGAATATAACACTGACGTGGTTTTCCACGAACCACCAAAACACCATACTGCACTAGTCGCACGTTTCGCCAACCAAGTTGGCATCACCTGAGGTGATTAAAACAAGATAGCAGCAGAATTAAAATTTAAGTGGCGGACCAATATTTTCATCTCATAATATTGGTATTAAGATTTTGTAGAGCAATATGACAGTTACAAATTAACAAGTTCATCAGCTAATAATACAGGTTGTCGTCATATTTCTTTGTTCGGATAATTGATTGAAAAGAGCAGCGACATTTGGTTGCGGGGTGGAGCTTACGCAAACAGTAGGTGCGTTGCAGGCAGTCTCTACACAAGTGTGTTTTGTGTATTCAGTCTTGCTTCTTTTCCTTTGCCCTTTGCTTGGCAGGTGCAATGAGCATTTCCCACATAATTTTTTTATTTGCTTATTCGATAGTATAGTCGGCTGTCAAATGTACAAAAAAAGGCTCCCGTGGACTCCTTGATGATGCAAGTTTGGGAGTGGTCTCAATCTCTTCGTTTGACCTTGGCGAAACACAATTTCGATGGTGGCACTCTCGAAAATGGTGCGTTCGGGTGCTGCACGCGATAAACAAAATGGCCGTCATCGCAAATACTTTTCCCATTTATCTAAGTAACCGTCCGTTGTATCAAAAAATGTATTATACAAAAAATGTTTATTCTTTAATTATACACAAAAAAGGTTATTACATATTTTTATGTAGGACCTACCATTTTCTCTAAAAATTAATTTTTAAGGTTTTTCTATGATATTTCCTGAACATTTCTTTTGAATAGATTAGTGGTTGAAATCACCCGTTTTCAGCACTGCCGAGGTCGTTGTTTGCTGCTGATGGAAGAATGCATCATTGCCTAGCTAAATACAAACTTATGGATGCTCTAGAATCATTACAAACAAACCCTGCCCAAGAGAATGATGATCATAATGGCACAGGCCCTGAAAATTTAGAAGGGCATGAAGAACTACAGGAGAAAGCTGCCATAGTAGATGGCATGGCACTTCTTCATACCTACCACAAACCTAACTCAGTGAAAACATGCCATGACCTCGGTGTAAGCTTCAGTAAATGGATTGGTCAAAAATTCAGCAATTATAATGAGGTTCATGTGGTTTTCGACTCTTACAAAGAGAACTCATTGAAAACAGAGATGAGAGTAATTCGGCAAAAAGGCTCAGATCCAATCCAGTATAAAATCGGACCAGAAACAATAATTGGAAGTACATCAATGAATAAACTACTGGCTCATGATAAGACAAAGGATGAACTGACAGAGTTCCTTTCCGACCAGATTCTTCAATTCGCTGTGACCTATGGGAAGAAGTTCGTGGTCAGTTGGAAGGACAAAGCAGGTTCATCACATGGTGCTGATGTTTCGAGTCTTTCAAGTACCCAGGAGGAGGCGGACACGAAGATCATACTACACGCTGCGTACTTAGCACAGAGAGGAATCAAAAACACTCATGTGTTTTCACCTGATACTGATGTTGTGGTTTTACTACTAAGGCGATATCCCCAACTTACACCAAAGTTTGGAGTTTTCCTTGGTCATGGTATGAAAAGGGTTGTTCAGCTAGCTTCAATTTACAAAGCACAGGGGCCACTAAAGGCCTCTGCACTTCCTGGATTACACGCACTTTCAGGAGCAGATGTAACAGGATCATTTGCCAACAAAGGGAAAGTAAAGTGGTGGAAGACATTCAATTCCGTAAGTGATGAGCAATTAGAAGCTTTGGCCAAATTGGGGACTACTCTTTATCTCACTAAAGATGTCAGAGCTAGCTTGGAAGCATTTGTTTGTCAGCGATATATCCCCAAAACAACGCTGACTGATATAGGAGCTGTAAGATGGTTGTTGTTTACGCAAAAACAATGTCAAGACGAGAACCTCCCTCCAACAAAATCTGCTTTGAACCCAGCTTTGTTAAGGGCTCATCTTCAGGCTTTTGAGTGGAATCAGGACCTTATTCAGCATCCAAATAACCCATCACCTACAGACTTCAGGTGGAAGAAAGTAGGGAGTACATACGAGCCAGTTGCATGTACCATGCCCTGTGCTCCAGAGCTTTTATTGGAACTTTGCCGCTGCTCATGCTTTCAAAGGCGTTGCTCTCCTCCATGTACATGTCAGTCGAATGGATTAAGGTGTACTGAGATGTGTAGATGTGAGGGTGATCCTGACCGATGTGATAATATGGGAGAGTTTGAAGGTGATGAAGACTTGGGATTAAGTGATATTTGTACTGACAGCGATGATGACTAATTAAAAAATACGTTTATTTTTGTTTAATTCGATTCAATTATTACTATTTAGTTTCCTATGTCTGTACTGTAGAATTTTTTTTTATTGTTTCCACTGTTAATAGATGACTTGAGTGTGATTACTGTTCACAGAACAACTTTTAATTTTTGTACCCCTATCTCATTTGAAAACCCTAAAAGTAAACTTTCTGAGAAAGTGGTAGGTAGTACAAAAAAAATTCGTAACAACCTTTTCTATGTAGAATTGAATTATAAACATTTTTTTGTATAAAACATCTTTTGAAAAAATGGACGGTTACTTAGATAAAGGGAAAAAAAGTGTTTGCGACGGCGACCATTTTGTTTCTGAAGGGTAGTACCCAAACGCACCATTTTTGAGAGTGCCACCATTGAAATTATGTTTCTCCAAGGCCAAACGAAGAGATTAAGACCACTCCCATACTTGCATCATCAAGGAGCCCACGGATGTACATTTGACAGCAGACTAGTATTTATAAATGAGCTCACAGAATCTTTCTGGATTTTTTGAGCCCCAGAATGGGGTTAAAAAAATAAAGTTTTGAATTTTAGTTTTAAGACGTCATCCGACGAAGTTTGGCGCCAAACACAAGCAGCCAGTGAAAGCGATGCCGGTACCGCAGTATTGCCAGTTTTAAATATTGTTTGAAAGCGTGATTGGTGATCAGTGATTGCTTATTCAATTATAAATAAACTATAAATTCATTCACATCGAATTTTTTTTACCTTAGTACGAAGAGAAAATTTTATTTGTACGTTTTAAAATTTCGACAATTAAATAGTAAAAGAAAAAAATCAAAAGAAATCGAATAAGTTAGGTTATGTTATAGATTTATTCTACGTTGCTGTTACGGAATTGACGACTGAAAACAAATATTAAGTATTATAATCCTTATTTATTATTAACTTTTACCTACATACATTAAGTTGAAAAATACGTAAATATTTACCTTTATTTTGTACCCAAATTAAAATAGTCTTGAAAATGTTTGATATAACACAGACATTAATGTACATATTCACGAAATCGTTCAAAATCACAAATATTCTCAAATAATTTTCAGCGACCAAAACGAAACATAAATAAAGAAAATATTATGTCAACACAGGTTCAGCCGTATCACAAGGCTCATTATTTCATTGGTTGATTAACTGGCGACAATTTTAAATTAATCCAAACTTTTATAAATTCTTTTGTACTTAATTTTTTTTTAAATCCAACCACTTTGGATATTGATTACATAGTGTAGAATCATATACAATAAAAATTCAACTTTTAATATAGTGGGACCATTACAATAATCAAATGTTTATTTTTCAGGTTTATATAGGCTGTTCAAAAAATTTAAAATGTTGAACAAAATGTGCAGTTTGATAATTTTTTTTGTTGTCAACTATATTTTGTAATGGTTATTTAGTTTTGGAGCTGGTTATAAAAATGTTAAAAGACAACAGTCTGATTTTACTTTGCTGCTCGATCATCCTCTTTTGCCTAACAAAACTTAAATATTTATCTGATCCATTAAACCCAAGCCAATATAAAAAAAAGTCACCTTCAGTTTCTCCACCTTAACTGCGGAACGATACCGAATATCCTAAACTTCTTTGCAGATTCCTAACAAACATAAAAGTTTTTGCTAATTTAACCAACTTTGTATCTTTAACTATCTCAATAGTGAGCATTTGAATAGTTCCCACCGTATTGTTTGTATGACAAAGAATTATTAAAATATCAGCTTCGCCATTTGCAACTAAACAATAGTCATATGAAGAATGTTTCGTTGTATTTGGGTGCGAGATATGGAGTTAAGAAGACCGAAAGGATAAATCTATGATGGAGTCAAGATTATGTAATAATTTAATACCGTAATATAAATTTAATCAAATCCTAATTGCAAAATAATTATAACCGTTTTTTAAACTTTAAAACATAAATAAGATACGTTCTAAAATTTAAACAATTATTATGCGAAGGATTACGGCTGGAATTAGTTGATATAAGCACATAATCTTGAACAATACTAATTATCTTTTCATAAATTATAATCTACGTTAATATTTTCTTGATAAGGACATAATACTACTCTTCAATTTGCAATAGGTATTAGATCTCAATATAATTATCAGGTAGATTCTACTAAAAATTATTTTTAATAAGAAACTTTCTAAATCTACTCGATCTACTCGAAGTTTTTAGAATCTATCATATGAGTACATGAGACTTATTTCCAACAAAACTAGCAGAAATGTCAGTTGTAAACAGATGCAATCTGATACAATATTGTCATACTGTTTGTCTCAAAAATATCCAGTAGAAAAACTTCTCCAAATCCATAATTTGTAAATTTATGTCTTACGAGTACAAGTTTTTTCAAAAAAAGTTTGTTTCTATAATAGAGGATAGATAAAAATAAAATAGTTTGTGTTACTTAACAATTAAAAACATGTTCACCTTCACCAAGATCCCTGTGAAAAAAATATAAAAATATTTTACCAAATACCTTTGCTCTACCATCTGCCGTTTTGTTGTCATCGTAATTGGTGGGAAAAGTGGCCACGCGATATGAATTTGAACGGCCATGCTGCAAAAACAAGCGACTAACATTGACAAAACAGACTATAAAATAACATTCCGGAAACGTTGCGACTTACCGCAGTATTTACCACAGTAGCCTATATTTCCAGTGACATACACAAGACAATTTGATGGAGTAACAAATTTTTGAGATTAAATATTACACCACATCCTCAATTTTAACACACATGTAAATCGTGTAGAGTGAAAAATGTTCAACATAGAAACTCTTTCATATTACACTATTGAGCAGATAATAAGATACCTACATGGGGTTACGAGTGTTAAGATGCCATTTAACATTGATGGTGATGGCATTCAAATATGCTGTTGATGACAATATGTTATCAGGCCAGTAAAATATTTGTTACTTCACTAAAATGTCTATTAATTCATAAGATTGCCTCTGTCTCAACTTCGTCTATATCAACAAAATGATAAAGTTGGCATAAACAATGTATTATTTTTTATAAGATTACACAGAATTTAATTCAAAACAGATTAGAGGCAATCTGTATAAATTTGTTTTACAATTAAATGCAATTTAAACATTTGGAAAACAAATAAAGTGTCAAATAATGTAGGTACGTTAAAAACGTTAAATCAGATAAATAAATGTCAAATACTTGACCTCTTTATTTGTTTTACACTCTAATCCTAAGCATGCTACACATAAACACAACAAACATTTTTTTTATTAACCAGCCAAAAGCAGTGCCAAAACTATAAATAGTTCTAAATGGATTATTTTTAGCACTAGACGAAAATACCATTTGTCAGCAATTGATAGGAAATTCAATGTGCAATGCTAAAAACATAATCCGCAAAACTCGGTTTCTCGGATGTTATACATATAAAACTGCATACCACGGAGCGATGTCGAAAATAAATTTCAATACATATTTTAATTGAAATTACAGGTGAAAGGTTTCACCATGGTTATTTTTTATGCTTCATTTTTTTATGGGAATAGCCTGGTTAACTGTGTTTTACGATTAATTGCGCATGAAAGGAGATTTAACAAGTTCTTATTTTTTAAAGTCTGTCAACTTGTGGTGTTTTTTTATATCTAAAAATTCACCAACATCTAAATTTATATATCGTGCTAGTAATAAATAATTGTCCGAATTAGAAAAATTCATACCCCCGTAAATTGTTTATATGTTGAAAAACTCGTACAGAAAACATACTATTTAAAAAATATATATACAGTGTGGAAATTAAGTAACGCATAAATTCAGTAATTCCGTTGATATTAATTTTTGGGGAAAAATCTCGAAGGGGTGTAGCGATTTTTAACTTCAGCAAATATTTTCAGTTTCTTATGTAATTTATTTTTTAAGTTATGACGTTATCGACTTCTTTTTTTAAATGACAACCTATATTTTTTATTATTGATTTTGGTAGTAGTTTTTATTCCGGTTCCGACCGTATAAAATTTTCAATGTTATTTGAAAAAAATCGAGAAAAACAGTCTTAAAGTTCAAATAACAAAAATTCATTAAATTGGAAAAATTTATCTAGTTGCCTAAGTTTGACGGAAAGTTATCGACGGCACATTCGTTTTTATTTTGAAATTATACAAATAGTTGAAAAAATCGAACTAATGCGATACACCGGCAACTAGATAAATTTTCCCAATTTAATGAATTTTTGTTATTTGAACTTTAAGACTGCTTTTCTCGATTTGTTGTCATTTAAAAAAAAAGTCGATGACGTCATAACTTAAAAAAATAAATGACATAAGAAACTGAAAATAGACTGAAAATATTTGCTGAAGTTAAAATCGCTATACCCCTTCGAGATTTTTTCCAAAAAATTAATATTAATGGTATTACTGAATTTATGCGTTACTTAATTTCCACACTGTATATAAATTTTGATTGATATTTTTTAATATTTTAATAAGTTAAATATTAAATTATTGGAAACTCTATAAAACAAAAAAAAACCTTTCCTTAAAAATAGCTCCACAGGATCAAATTCGACAAAACTTGTTAACACCATATGAACATTTTTGCTATCTTGACTAATGACGTTTTATTACATTATCATCACTAGAGCCCGTATCTCAGATGACACGTTGCTGATAAAACTTTTAATATACGCGGACGAAGTAACTGGTAAACAGTTAGTTATACTGTAAGTACAGACCGGATTTCGGTCGAAAATAGCAAAAAATATTTAGGATTTGCAATATATGCGCATAAAGCGGTACAATACTTTACATTTCACTTTGTTAAAATTTCCTATAAACATAGATACGCATAGATAATATTACATAATATGACTAATTAATTATCTTTCACCCGTCTCGAGGGTCGGAGATCATTTTTTGTCTGTTGAGTAAAGTAAACATCTCAATAAATGTGTGCATAGATTTTCACTATGGTTTATAAAATCAAACTTTTTGTATTTTTCGATGTTTGAGCTTGTGTAGTAATAATAGTTAATGGCCGATGGCTTTAAATGTAACTTTACAAAAGTATTAGAGAACTGTTTTTTTTATAATTTACAATTGATAATAAGATAGTTTATTAATAATGACAATAACAAGGAAAAATCACTGTATCACTAGTAGTGTGTAATTCAGAATCCCTCTCTGGAAATGTCATCCGAGATACGAGCTCTAATCCAGGGGCAATCATATATTTTCTTCAAAAGGAGGGGGCACTTCAACACTTATAGGTAAAAACGTAATTCAACACTTACCAAACAAAATTTAATTTAATTAAAAGATACAGGGGTGGATCACTGAAAACGAAACAGGCGTGTTTTTTTCCATTTAAGCCCATTTTTCCGAAAAACGCTCGGAATCGTCGATTTCATTTTCAAGAGAGACACTTTTTATTGGGCATTTTCGATCGCGCCACTTCAACCCTTAAGCGGTGGTGGAATCCATCGCTAAAACTTTAAATGGCAAGGGGGTCAAGTAGCACACAGTTTTAAAGCTCGTTATATTCTCTTTACCAGGTACTTATTTTTAAATTTGGGCTAATAGTTTGCGAGAAATTGTTGTAATACTAGAGAATTTAATGAATTACTTCCCGAGTAAATGAGCCTTAAAGTTTTGGTGTTTTTGCTTTGTTTTGTTGTCACACTGAAGGTAAAAAAACGGCAAAACAGTTAGTTGATATTCTTAAAGAAAGACTAGTCTGTTACTTTGTTCATCAAATTATTTAGTATCAGAATGCAATTTCTCGCAAACTATTAGCCCAAATTTGAAAAGTAAGTACACCTGTAAAGAGAATTTAACGGACTTTAAAACGATGTTCTACTTGACCTCCCTTGCCACTTAAAATGTTAGGTGTGGATTCTACCATACTGCTTCAAGGGTTGAAGTGACGAGATTGAAAATACACAATAAAGTGCCCCCCTTGACAATGAAAAATTGACGGGTCCGATTGAACTTAAACGCAAAAAACGTCTGTTTCGTCTTGTAACTATTTCATTGAATTGTTTACGTTATTTCATTGAATTGTTTACGTTTAGAACGCAATATCTCACAATTAGTCCAAATTTAAAAAGTAAAATACCGCTGTAAAGAGAATTTAACGAGCTTTAAAACAATGTGCCACGTGACCCCCCTTGCAATTTAAAATTTTAGATGAGGATTCCACCACCGCTTAATAGAGAGAGACACAATACGTTGATTCTCAAGAGTATTAACTTACAATTAGTTTAATTTACTCTAGAGTTGAATAGAGATAGTAACATAAATGGTTATTTATATTTTTAAATATATTGTTTTAATTAATAATTCCCAGGGGACCATGGCCCCCCATGTCCCCCCCCCACCCCCACCATGACCGCGCCTGCTCTAATCATAACGCCAAGAAAAATAAATTTCAAAAATCTGCAATTCTTTGTAATTTCTTAACCACCTGCAACAAAAACTGTGGTAGGTAATTAATTGGTGACCTAGATATTGACTTAATTCGTAATCTTAAGCATGATTATGGAGTAAATTAGATCTAAAATATAGACGGAATTAAACTTTTACTAATTAAGCGGATTTTCTGTTGTAATAGAAGGGAATACGGTTGAGATATTTCGTGTGCACTGGAGTGTAAAATTAACGGCAGCCAACTTTATGCACTTCAACTGTAAACTAATTTAAAAGGGTTTAGTTGTTAGCGTCAAAGTTAACACCTAGCTGACATTTTTGATGTGACTTTTTATAATGGCAAATTGCTTTTTCACTGTGAAATATTAATTTATACGTACTGTAGAGCCTTAATTAAAACAAATGGAAAATTTCTAGGTAACATTTTTATCCATTTTAGATTTGGCATGCATCTATTTTGTCAGCCTTCTAAAATTTTAAGTATTTAGTGTAAACTGGTGTACAATCAAGGGTGCAGGGGTGGTTTTTTAAATATTTTGATACGTAAGTTTTTTTATCAAAATAATGCAGTTTTTGAAAAGAATCAGTAAAAGATATATTGCTGTTTTACTTTGAAAATAACAATTACTGTTCTTGACAAAATACGAAAAAAATTGACAGTGAAGAATGTTAAAACTTTTGCTCAAATAAAATGAACCAGACTCCTGGTATAAAATTCTTTATTTCTTTATCTAAATATCTCATCAACGGTTATTTCTAGACTTATGGAATTTGTACGTCATGACACACGACATAAAAACTTTGTCTCCGCCAATCAAAGTTTGGTATTTTTTCGACGAGACATGTTTCGTCAGAGCGAATTTACTATTGGACTGGATATACGTACGATAGTCCAACGTCTCACACTTTACAACACAACACACAAAACATCACTCTTTCTGAAGACGCGGACTGCCTCGCAATTCTTTACGTCCACTAACACATTAACACTAAACAGAAAATATCGAATAAATAACAAATTTCTCTAACTAGAGTGTTTTCGAACTGAACAAATTACAAACTGCATTGAGCAAGGATGTAAACTAAATAGGTCACAGCAGATAATCGCTTTCGAATCTTACATAATTTCTCGATTTTCGGAATATCAAGATAATCGAATCCAAAAAAAAACGCAGAACATTTTTTCTGTCTAAAATTTTGTGTATCGTCATAATTTGTCGAGATTCGTTCAGATATGCAATAAAAATTTTCAAAACTTTTTTTCACAAATACATAACGTCCTCACTTTGAGGGGTGAGGAAGTAATATCTAAAAATCAAACCCAGTGTATGTTTTTTGACTGAGTGGTATATCTCACGATGGGACAATAATGACGAGCTGATCATTTCTCACAAATTTAATTTTTTTTTATTGAATATTAGAGGGAAGTAAAAAAAATAATCATTTTTACAACTTTGCAGTTACATATTTCACACCAATTCACTTTAATTGTTATTGTGCGTCTTTGTTAAATCACAATAAAAACTAAGTAAGCAGAATGCAGTACAAAACAAATGTATGAGGATAATGCTAAATTGTAATGTTTATAAATCCCCAGAAGATATAATGTGCGTGTTAAACTAATTACCGTTGGAACAGAGCTAAATGCTGTTCCACCGGCAAATTAGTTTTAATTCATAAAATCAAAACAGAATGTTCCACAATATTGAAAAAAAATTATAATTTGTAAACAAAAATGTTTGCAAAGCTCTTTATTTTATCAAGGTTTTTTTGATTGGTCTACCTTGCCATATAAGAGGAGAATTAAGTTAAATATGTCATAAAAACACAATATGAGAAACATTTTTATTATTTGATTTCGAAAAAAATTCGGTTGTGGTAACTGTTTCTATTTATTATGAGATTAATATATCAAACAAAAGTTGTCATATGACATTCGGTATGCCAAAAATACGACATTATTTTTAAATAACTGATTTGTTAGAATGCCGGAAAATGTCGTTACGAAGAGTTATTTGTAATCAAATTCTGGATCGATATCCAAATTTTCAGCAAAGAATCGATTTTTTTTAACCACTAGCATTATATTTTACATTTTACACATTGAATTGAATGGGTATTACAAAATAAAATAAAATGAAATATAATATAAATATAACTTATCCTAATAACATTTAGTCAACTCTCGGCGAATTTTTTAAAAATAATGTGCGTTTTCGTAACAACTTTTGTTTAACATGTTTTTAGACTCATGGTAAAAAAGAAGTGATCGCCACAATCCCTAAATCAAGCAATACGTTTTTCCCCATATGGTACATACTTTTTGGATGATGCTGTATGTATTTGAGATTAAATAATATGTGAATTATTGTCATGTGATAATTACTATTGTACTGTATAATAAATATTATATTATAACTCTAGTCCTAGGGTGGGTTGGAACCTTTGATGTGAAGATAACATTGACGTAGTTTTCCACGAAACACCAAAACACCATATACTGACCTCGACGCGCGTTTACCCAACCAAGTTGGCATCATCTGGTGATGATTAAAACTGACAGTTTTAATTATCTCCAGATGATTTATTGCATTTTGTCCATAATGTTCTTTATTGTCTTCATCTATATTGTGGTTAGGATTTAAATCATCATATAGTGGAGTAGGTTGGAGTATAGCAATAGAAGGGTTTAACCCTCGGTTTAAGTAAACTTATAAAAAGTTTAGTACAAATAATTTTTTTCAACTGGTTTTTTTGCCCTGTTTTTGGTCTTTACTGGAGTTAATGAGGGAGGTTGCACCCTGTAAACTCCCAGATCTATGCGAGTTCTATGGTATAACAGGTAATAAATATCATCGAATATTGTATCTATTCCGTATATCCCATCACATTCACTGGTTTTCTTTTGATCTCTTACTATGGGGTGATATTTAATATCACATTGGATTCCTGGCGGTGAATTAAATCAATTGTTTTGCAAGTTACGTAAAATTTCTGAAATAACATTATAATAAAAAGTTTGACATAACAGCATTCATTAGAGGTTGATTTGTGACCCTTAAAATTTTACTCCTTGTTTTAAACAATGATGTCATTCAGATATACGGTGTGTTTCACTTTCAGCAGACATACCCCTGCATTTTGATTGTATTTGGGAAAATTTAAAAAAAATGTTTCTTCAAATTGTAGTACTCAACGAGATCTACTGAATGACAATTTTTTCTTTATTTTGTATATTCACTACAAAATAAAATTCAAGGTTTTCGGGAAATATGAATCGGGCATGCTTAGAAAGCCTACATACCGAATTTCATATTGATAGCTATTACTACGACACATCTCATCAATTTTCGTAAAAAAAAAAAATACAAAAATTATCGGAACGTTTTTCTGCAGGTTAAGCGGTAAAGGGGGATTTATTTCATCTAATTAATATGAAATAATACTACAGTTTATACAGGTTAATCAAAAAGTACATTCAAAATAAAATTACCATTAACTCCTCATAATTTTGCGTACAGAGAGTACTTTCTGATCACCCTCTATAAACCGTAGTATTACTGAGTATTGATTAGACGTTTTTTAAACTGAAAAAACGTTCCGAATTTTTTTCCACAAAAATTGATGAGTCTAGTAAGAGCTCAATATGAAATTCGGTCTTTAGGCTTTCTAAGCATGTCCGATTCACATTTCCTAAAAACCATTTCGTTAAAAAAATTCCTAATATCGTTTCTTGATTTTTGGCACATTATTTTTATTATAGTAGGCCGTGAATACAACATAAAAAAAAATTGTCATTCAGGAAGGTATATCTCATCGAGTACTACAATTTGAAAAAAAAAAAAAAAGAATTTTTCAATTCGCCCAAATACAACCTAAATACAGGGGTGCGTATGCGCAAAGTGGAACACACTGTACGTTGATACTCATTTTGTTTTAAATTTTTTTTTCAGATTATCAAGAAACGTTAATTCCAATTTCAGCAAATATTTATTATTACAATTTATAACATCTTGCACATCAACAGCCTTAATGATGACATGTCTAAGCCTGGTAAATACGTATATATTATATCATTGACATATATTTGTGATTAACAAAAAATGACTATTATACAGGATGTCTCTGAAAAGTCTGTACAAAAAACTACTACACACATATTCCCTAGACTAAAATAAATCAATTGAACACAACTTACTTCAATCTAAAAACGTTCGGTCAACCCGCTATCGAGGTTACGTCAAATAATAAACATCCCAAATTTTTACTTAGAATCATAATGTTCCATTTTTTACCATAGCTATAAGTGCGAATATCTACTCTCTGCCACATTATCAAACTACCCTTTCGATACCCATATTCACCAATTTTGTGCAAAAAATATACACTCTTTCTTTAAAAGACCACATAATTTACATTATTAATCAAATCTGAAGACAAACTATTTTGGAGCTTGTACTTAGACAAATTAACAATCCGGCAATAATTATTTATAATGGCAGGCCAATATCAGTAATGGTAATGACCTAATACACTTTCTAATAATTATGATAAAAGGTTTAGTTTCGGAGTATAAGATTGTATTATCGACTTGTTTATGCAGAAAAATCAAATAAAATTAATGATTAAATACGTAATCATTAAATCATTAATACGAAAACTTTTTTGGAACTTAATTGTGATAGGAAATCATTAAGTGAATTCAGAAAAATGCAGCCAATTAGGTGCTTCGGTAAAAGTATAATTATATGTACATATGCTAACATGGGCTTTTGGTGAAATTACATGCATCTTTCATGCTCATCTAATATGTAGTATTTAAATATTACCTCATAGGGAGTACTAATAAGGAATAATATTACACGATGAAAAATATTTAGTACCTACCATATGTATATTAAAGAGAGTACTATACGTATGTATAGTAAAAGGAAACGTATTGTGACCCGTACAATATATTTTATAATGATTGGAAAATTGTACTGAATTTAAAAAAAAACTATTAGTGCAGTCTGCCTATTTTTGGCCCCATGTTAATTTTTCACTACGGAAATACAGTCAACAAAAATATGTAAAAAATCGGAAATTTTCCGTAGAATTCAATAAACCAAAATACAAACAACTGGCACCTCGGGGACCCATAGTAAATTGGGCCCAAAGTTGGCCAAAAACGGTTTTTTTCCATTTTACTCTGTCATGGTGCCATAAAATGAAAAAAAAAGTTTTATACAAAAGTTGTAGAACTATTAAATACGGATCGATCTGTGGAAATCCGATGTCAAAAAATTCAAAAATAAATTATTTATTTGAAAAAAACCGTTAAAAATCATATATTCGTGAAAACAAATCATTTTTTTCACGAAACTTGGTAAAAGTGTAGCTCCCTAGTAACTAAAAAAAGATCGTCTTCAAAAAAATTTAAAAATATTATAAACATTTTGCAAAAATTGATTTTTTTCGAAAAAATCACGTTTTTTTAAAATCTCGATAAGTCATACACGCTTTCATATTTCTAGTCAATTTTGAGCTTAAAACTTGCTTGAAATGTTGTACTAACATGGTTATTTATTGCCCGCTTTTTAAATTGATCGGTAATATGCGAAAAATCGGTTGAAAATCGGCTTTTTTTTTAACAAAAAAATCGATTTTTTTTTCAAGAAAAAAATTTTTTTTTCTTTTTTGTTAGCAGCATTGAATAGCTGGTATCTTTTTATAAATTTACAAAAAAAATTTTTTATCTACGACCCGTTTTTTTTTGAAACGTTCATAGCGTTTCAAAAAAACGAGATTTTTAAGTTTTTTTCAAATAAATATTTTATTTTCGAATTTTTTGACATCGGATTTCCACAGATCGATCCGTATTTAATAGTTCTACAACTTTTGTATAAAACATTTTTTCATTTTATGGCACCATGACAGAGTAAAATTGAAAAAACCGTTTTTGGCCAACTTTGGGCCCAATTTACTATGGGCCCCCGAGGTGCCAGTTGTTTGTATTTTGGTTTATTGAATTCTACGGAAAATTTCCGATTTTTTGCATATTTTTGTTTACTGTATCTTCACTTAAGGGTCCAAATCCGTAGGCAGACCGCGCTATATTGCGCATGTAAAAAAGTTATTTTTACTATTTGGCCAATATTGTAAGACCTGACTGGTATACGCAGTGGCAAAATTTGATTAATCTTCGTACTGGGTTTACATAAAATATAATTAGAGATAAACATGATAGTTTGTAATCTTTAAAATATACACAATGGCATTATAGTTATAATATAATTGATTATTTAAACAATGTGTCTCTTGGGACGTACAAACCAATATAGTACAAAATAATAGTCATAGTAAAATTTACAATATTACTTTAACATAATTATATTGTTAATATTATTGCACTAGAGAATAGACAAAATGCACAAATTTCATTTATATCATTGACAGACCACCAAAAAAATGTCCTTTTCCATATACATTTTTTTTTGTTTGGATTCAAGCTAAAAAAAGTTAATAACTTTACCCGCGATTTTAAACACGTTTGAACGATGCCTATCTCCGGCCAGGTGTGGTGTGACGTCAAACTGCAAAAGTTTGCTACAAGTGAATACTGTTATACTCGCGGTTTGTGTTTACAAATTAAAATACTGTGTTGTTTTTATGTTTTACCATAGAAAGTTAAAAGGAATTATACATATTGTATTTGGTACGACAATAAATAACTAGAAAAGTAAATTTTGCGTCTCGAAAATTTCTAATAAGTGGTGCATTGCTATGAAACGAGACGACCGAATTGTGAAATTATCGGAATCTACACGAATATATTGCTACCAGGATCAATTAATTGTAAGCTTTCTCACTAAACTCGATGATTTGATATGATTTTCTCTGTATCACATAAAGTAAGGAGTAAGTATAAATACGTCATTTTCATCAGCAATAACGTTTATTACTACTATTTCTAACAGATATTTACGTAAATAAAAAAGTAACGCTCAGGTCGACTGTCAAAGCCAAATTTCTGCGATTTGACGTCAGGCCAATATCGTAGCGTTCGCGATCATGTGGTTTTGCTTGCATAAAACTTAAATTTTAAATTGAATTATTTACGAAACAACAATTTTTTTTGTTATGTTCTCAACATACACAGGGTTAATCAAATTCGAGCATCATCATTAGGATTTCGTAAACCATAAGAAATACAAACAAGGTTAAATTAGGACAAAGTTATGGAACTTTATGCTGAGTAATCTGACGAAAAAAAAATCCGAAGTAATTTGTTTCATTTTCGAGAGTTCTGAAAAAAAAACTGAAAATTTGAGTTTTTGTTTTTCTTTGATAATTCCATTATGAAGAGACGAATGCAAAAAAAAGGCAGTTCTCCACTGCACATTTTTCTCCTCTATCCGTAGGTGGTCACGAACTTTCTGTACGACGTTTTGTTGCTTCAGAACCATCACCAACTTAACTTTTTTAAATACGGAGCTGGATATTTATTTTTCTAATTTAACAACTTCTCACTTACACAACACAATGACATACGAAATTATTTGATTTTCTGACATTTTGTCTTTCACAATCCATATTTATAAAAAATTTTCAAAATACTATATTTTTACATGGACTATTTAAATATACTTATAGATAATTTAAAAGCGAACATTTTAAGAAATTAATTTCAAACAGAACAAATTGCTCCACGTACTACTGCGGCCGAAAAATGTTCAATGATTTTTTATCCAGTGGTCTGATTCTCTTTGGATTATATAAGAAAGGGTTCATCCATTTTTTGCATTTAAGACAGTTTTATAAAATATCATTGGTGTATCAAAACATTGTCGGCTCGGTGGCTCAGTACTTATAAGTTAGACCTGAGAACAAGGGGTCCCAAGTTCGAATCTTGATTAGGGCATGGACGTATAGTGGCGTTTTAAAACGAAACGGTAGCCATAGTTGGCTGGAGCGTTCGTGTCTCAGCTCAAGCATCTGGCAAATATTGGAGGGAACGGTTGTTGTGTGTGTGTATCTGTCCTGGTTGAGTGGTCACCAGGAAAATAAGAAAAAAACCGTAATTTAATATAAAAATGTTCTAATTAAATGTTTAATATTAAAGTTTTTTCCCAAAGCATTCCATTCATTCTAGATGGTCTCAATTAATTCCTCCCTATTCCGAGAACTGAATTGATGATTGTACATTTTGTTCACCAGGTAACCCCAAACATTTTCAATAGGATTCAAGTCGGGGCTTCTGGACTGTCAACATTATTTTCGGCAATTACGAACTACTTGCGCTGTGTGGACCGGTGAGAAATTATTTTTTTAAATGAAGTAAAATTTAAAAATATAGATGGGCATGGGGCGTAATTACCTACATTTTAAAGCAAAAATTTTCGCCAGGCGCTGAGGCAGATCACCGTGCCCTAACATGCGCAGAAACCTTCCGATGTTATCTGTTGCAGGTATTCCTCGAATTTTTTCCTCTAGGATGGTGGTAGACCTCAGTTGTCCATTGTAATGCGACTGAAATACTTTCTTCGAGAAAGCGACATGTTTCCAAAAATTCAGTCCTGCATTTACAAACCGATTGAAAATTGAATACTACCTTTTTTACTGACAGCAATTAGTCTAGGCTTTTTTGGCAGCTACGCAGTTAAAAAGGCCCTGCTTCGTTAATCTTTTTTCTTGACATTCTAACTGATGCAGGAAAATTAGTCCCTAGTGCATTAATTGAAGTGGTGAGATATTCCATCGGTACACTATCATTTTCTTGATTTGTTTTACTTGGGTGTCCAGAACCGACTCTCCTAGTGAAGTCGTGCGTTTCGAGTCACTAGCGCTTTAAATAAAAAAAATTGTGCTTATCGTTGCAATTAATAGCATCTGCTACACGTTGTAGCGATCACCCTTCCTTCAGCTTAGCGATGGCAAAGCCTTTTCTGCTTCTTCTAACACGTGATTAGATATTTTTAGAAATTTACGTCAATTATTATTATGAAGGAAAAATAAATCGACGAAAATTTTTCGGTAGCAATAACATATCCCTAAATTTTTAAGCATTTTTTTCAACCTTACGATTTCTTTTATTGTGGAAATAGAGCAGAGAGAAACATGCGCAAAATACTGTGCCCTCAAAAAAAAAAAAAGTTTTGGACCTAAAGTAATGAATGAATTCCAATCACAAAGACAAAAAAGTCTACTGATATAAGGTGGACTTTCCAGTTCAGAGTGGAAACAGAAGCGGAAACGCGATAAAGTACTAATCAACGATGTTCGTCATTGCAAGATTTCAACATTGACTTCATGGATTGAAGGTATGACTTCAGATTTTAATCGAGATTTCAGGGAACTCAGCGAGATTTCAATAAAATCTCTTTGTGATTTCCAAGATTTTAGGAAGATTACAATGATTGCAACTAATTTATTAGATTTAAAACATTTTAAAAAATACTGTGAGATTTCAAGACAAACGTTCGAGGATTTCACCAGCGAATCGCCCCTCGGGAAATTAGTACGAAAGCAAAAGGCTGTTGTAGACAAAAGTTTCACTGACGATTGCATGATGAATCTTTTCAGATCATTTACCGACGAAGTCATGTATTTGGCTATTTCGACTGCAGGATTTTACCTATCTGCAAACTAGAGCCAGGCAATGCGTACAGAAAAACAGCAGTACCACATAAAGGAAGGATGAATGATTTTCCTCAAAGGGTCAGTTCGAAAAAGTTTCAGAAGTCGTGACACATAAAATATCAAAACTGTTTGTATTTATTTAAAAACTGAAATGTTTGATATGGTAATGTTTTTTAAGACGCGTAACGTTTAAAATAAAATACACATTTTTTATTCGATTGTATTGAAAAGTGGCGTTTTCTGATTTGAATATCTGGACGAAGAGACTCACATTTTTATAATAAGTATTACTTTTTGTTGTGAGTTGTTATGAGACTACTTTTCTCGGCGAAAAGTAGTCTTCGGACAGTAAACAATAATGAATCCATAACCAAATGAAACAAACTCTCATGATATTCTTATTAGATTGTGGTAAAGTGACGTGAAGTCGATTATGATCAGATTTTTCAATTATAATAAATAAAAATTTATTATTTTCTTATCACAATTGAATAAAAAATAGTGTATGATACACGGACGAAAATGCATTTTTCATTCTTGTGTCATAAATAATTATTTTAATCGCCGTAGATGTAATTAATATACTATTTTATAATTTTCTGGATATTATATGGGTGATAGATATTCATACGAGAGCTGTCAAAGCAAACTGAAAATGACTCATATTCTGAATCAGTAAGTTATCAAAAGCAAAGTATGGCTGTACTATATTATATTATATATTATATACTATATATATTATATACTATATATATTATATACTATATTATAGCATGCTAAGAAACATAATGAAAGGGTACGACTAGGGACTAATGAAAAAAAAATTGGTTCGTAGACTTCATTGATCGACTGTCTTTTGCCGACGAGTGTCTGATTTGGATGTGTGAAGTGGGTCATATAACCTATGACGAGTATTTACGAGTAAATTTGGAACACGCCTAGTTGCGGCGCTGAAGCCCTACTTTTACTGAATCCAAAATAGTGATTTTAAAAAAATGCCTATTTATTGATCTGTCTGTGATCACAGTTTGAGGAACTTTTCCAAGGTATAACTAAATGCATTGTGAGAGGATACTTTTTAAACGTTTTTTTAAAAATAAGATCAACATAACTTTTACAGTTATTCCATCATTAAGGTTTGAACAACAGTTTTCTAGGCCATTCATTCATCATCTAAAGTACCAAAAACGTACATATCCTATTATGCAATGAAATTATAAAACAGCCTAGGTACTTCCCCAAAAATATGAAGCTCTAGTTACTAAATCATGCCTTGAATTAGAATTTAAAGAAATTGTAAGAATATCGACATTTATATTACAAAAAACTGAGCACTCACATGCCAATTTTTCGACAATTAGAAAATAAACGGTCGATAATTGGAGAGCTCAGTAAAATACAACAACCTTGTAAAGTACTGTTTTATTATATCATTACGAAAATCAAGACTTATCTATAAACGCTAGAAAATAATATGGAATTCAATTTTTTATTTATAAATTATTTACACACGTGCACGCATTTGCATGAGGTACTGATTGTGATAGTTATCCAGTCTTTATTTATTTAGTGTTGTCTTAACATTGTTTATAAGTATATATTTAATCTAATCAATAAAATTAAAATCAATATAAAGTTCTAATCATACAGTTTATGTTTAGAACAAACTAAAAAATTACATAAAATATAAAAAAATTAATATGCTAACTGGGTTAAGTACATAGATTTAGGTAATAAATTCCAATAAAGTTCTTTAATGGGCACCTATGAAAATGTTTGCTCTGCCTCCATCAATCGGACACTGAAAATGGAAAAGACAACCTAGTAATCACTAGTTAAATAAGAAATTTTGCCTAATCTGTTACTTACATACATAGGTACGTTACACACCTACCTAACCATTTAAAAAATTTTAGAAATATTTCTAAACGAAAGTGCTCCGTTTTCCGGGTTTTCTTCTAGATAGTAAAACGAAAGCAATGACAAATGTATTTTCATCTAAGTACATGAAAAATATATTATTTTGCAATTTCATGCACCAATCGATCGAAAAATGGAAATGAAAAAACAGTATTTCAACACTATATCTTTAACATTCTGCTACATACTACAAACGAGCCACTACGACATACCTCCCCCATGGTAAATTTGTGTTAAAAAATCCGGGGAGTGATGTTAAATGCAGATCTTCATGGGACGGGACACACACACAGCAAGCACTCTAGATCACGGGCGCGGACCCACTGACGAAGAGCCGGTTGCGCTGCCGCGGCACGTATTGAGCCTTGACGTCACACTGCGGACCCCATAGACGACGCGACGGAGGGGCGTCTTCCAGAGCTCTCGTCAAACCTGCCCCAAGTTACCTATTTTTGATTTAGATATTCACAGTTAGAATATATGTAGGTGAGTATAATTTATTTTAAAAGGCATATTATTATCCCTCGCAGCACTTCGTTAAACCCATATTGATTGCTAATGCTTAGGTCGACATATATTGATCTTTATAAAACTATAATTAAATATTTGCTTAATAAAAAAATATAAAACATTATAATTTTTTAACAAGTTACAATGCAAAAAACAATAATTGCATTCCGAAGGTGCCGCCGTATAAATAATAAAATTTTGCATATCGTATTTTTGTTTGTTCGAAAAAACCTTAGTTACATTTTGTTCCACAGTTGTTATAAAACATAATGTAGAGTTACCTTAGATTAAGAAAAATTTAGGAAGTGGCTTCAATTGATCGAACAAAAACTGCCACCGACATATCATGAAATGAAGAACGCATAAAGACAAATGGCAACTATTGGTAATATATCACAGATACTGGGGTAAACCACCCCTTAATAGTTGCAATAAACTGGTGGAAACGATATGAGTTTCTTAATTAGGTCATGCCTCAAGTTTTTCTAGTAGCAGTATTAGTAGTAGTAGTAGTAGTAGTAGTGGCGGTTGAAGGAGGCCTAAGTTTTTCTAAATACGCTTCTCACCACGACTGTATTCCCGGCCGAGGAACTGAGATTTTTTTCGGAAGCAAAAATTAATCCAGCGTACTTGGATATTGGATGTGTCCGTTGTCTCAAAATTTTTAGTCCTCTCCTGCACAAGGTTATTTTAAGCATAAAGGGGGTTGTACTTGTGGTGTACAGGGTGATCCAAATTCGAAACCAACGCCTAATTTCTTGGACATTGTAGAAGTTATGAACGTATACACGATCAAAAGTAACTTATACAGATTACACGTTAAGGACAATTGTAAATGTTTATCTCATCAACGCCAGGCATCGCAACGCTATTTTTTGATTTTTTTTCCGTCAACGACCAATTTTTTAGTCCGGTTTTCGAGAAATGTTTTTATTTTGAGTGATTTTTATGCACATCACACACTGTATTTCTTAAGAGTTTTAAGTAGGTGTTGCATAAAATTTTAATTATCTGAATGTTTTTTAAGAGTGTGAAGTATTAACAACTCACAAGGGTTTATATTTAGTGAAACTACAAAAATTCATCAATGCATTCAAAATATTTCGGTAACAAAATATACTGAACAAAGTGTTTGTAGTATATTAAAATATATTAAATTATTAAATGTTCTATATATCCCCCTTCTTCTTCTGCACATAAAGCCAAACGTTTTTTGACTTCATTTGTCGTCACTTTTTGGAAAATGTTTCCTTACAGCTTCAAATATTTGATATCATTTAAAGACGACTCATATGCTATATTCTTAAAGGTACCCAAAAAGAAATTTAATGTCGTAAGGTCAGGCGATCTCAGTGATCACTGAACAGGACTTTGGGTGCGCATCCATCTACCTTGAAAATACTCATTAATATGTTCCACAACAAGCCTTGATTTATAGGCAGGTGCTCCATCTTGTTAGAACCATTTGTACTAAACTGTACTGCCTGTAGCAGAATAGGGATTATCATTTTGCAAATATTCAAGATACCTGACTGCTGTTAAAGAATGATTAAAGAAATACGATCCAATGAAATTCTTGCTAACCATTCCCTCACTACACATTTATTCCAAAGCGCCCCTAATTTTACACTGGATTTATATATGAGGATTCATATCAATCCAATAATGAATATTTCTACAATTAGGAACTCCATTACCTACGAATCTATTAATATTCGTCAACAGGATATGATTGGAAAAATTTGAATCGTCGTTTAGTATTACTAAAACTTGAGCCACAAAATTGTCTCTTCTTTGGAAATCAGCAAGAGACAATGTCTGTAAGTGACGAATTTTGTGATCATAAAATATGGCACCCTTTTTTTGTCTTGAGTTGTATTATAAGAGGTTTGTTTGAACTTTCGTTTTTCTGATGGAAGTAGCGGGATTTTGTTGAAATAAATTTATTATTTGAGACTTCTGCAATATTGTCATCAGTGCGACGTTAGTTTTTTTTTAGGTAGGATTAAATAAACAAATTTCAATATTTATCGTGAAAAGATCAATCTCATGTAGATTTTCATATTGGGAATGAAAAAAAGGTCTCTTTCTCATAAACCTCTTTGTTGACACTATCAGTTTCATGAATTAATATATGTTTCACATCATCAGGCAACAACAATTTTAATCATAAAGATTTTCTAAAAGTTTGTCATAAAAATTAGTGTTTCTAAGAAACGTTGGAAGAATATAGATAAAAGTATACAGATTATTTATCAATACGAGTGTTTAGTATTTCTAGCAAAAGTTAATTGAAAAAAATTATTTTTTTTAAAACAGTTAAATACTAAATACAGCACTACACGTTAAAACTTCTGGTTGATTGAACCTTTTTAACGTGTAATGTTGTATTTGGTATTTGTTTTAAAAAAATTATTTTATCAATAAATTTTTGTTAAAAATACTAAACACTTATATTGATTGAAAAAAATCAATATACTTATATTCTTCAGACGATGTTCCTTAGAAACACTAATTTTCTTGACAAACCCTTGGAAAATTTTTATCAATAAAATACTTGTTGCCTGATGATGTGAAATAAATTCACGACACCAATGGCATCAGTAAAGAATTTTTGAGAAAGAGACCTTTTTATATCAAAAAATGTCTGTAGCGGATTCAGAGCGTTCTCTTTAGTTTATCAAAAATTGATTAGAAATGCTGACAATTTTATGACGTATTAGTCTATTTATAGATGAGATTTTACGTTAATGATAAAATGTAATCATTAAAAATTGTTGTTTCATTGATTCATATTGTTAAAATAATTGTACAAATTTACATGACCACGATTTATTGACACATTTAAAAAAATATAAGAATTAAAGTATAACAGAAACACTGTCTCTAATAGTGGCAAATAAAATAAATAAATAATAATTAACCGAACTATATGAAATTTCTGGTCTCAAGAAAAGAACATGTTAATTTTTTTTATGAAGTTACAACTGATAGTGTGCTGCAACCTGTGCTAGAGTGTTTGCTAGAATTACCACCTTCACCTTCATGTATATCAGGACACTGTTTTTGGAAATCTTCTTCGCGTTGCTCCGGTTTATAAGGCTTTGACTCAAATTTAATATTTTCAGCCACTTACCTCTGTGGCATAACATTCAGTAATCAGGTTTTCTAGAACTGTCTCTGAGAATTACTTAATTGAAGCATCTTTTTCGAAAAGTATTAACACTGACTGATATTTTTAAATAAACCATAAAAACTAATGCCCCTTTTACGATCACTTAAATGAATCTTAAAATAAACGGACTGAAAACAATTATAACCCATTATAACAGAAATATTAGTACTGTAATACGTAATATTTTGTTGTAAGTCAAGTCCAGACTTAAGCGAACTAAATGTGGTGCAAGCGTCACTCCTGGGTGACGATGCCCATTTGAAATATATCAGTATACCATAAATGCCAGTTTATAAATTTGTACAAAGCAGACATGGACGGACAAGAAAACTAGGATTGCCGCATTCTTCATATGTTGACGAAAAAGGAACGCGAAGATAAAAACAATGTAATTATATGCGCGTAATCTACACTTAAGCATTATTTGCAATTTTTATTAAAATGTCTTGGATGCCTCACTTGCTATGACAATCATGTTGCCTGTACTGATTTCTGATTTTTTTTTCGACTACTTCTATATCTACAACATACAGATAAAACCACGAAAGAGCCAACAGTCATTAGTATGCACAATTTACTATTATCCGTTGAAAATTGGCCGATGGTGTATTGCACACCCAAGAATTACTTGACTACAATAACGTGCAAAGCCAGCTAGGCAGTCTGCCGTTTTAATACAATACTAAATTTAATACATTTTTTGGTATCATACTAAATAAATGCATTTTAGGTTCAATCAACTACAATTTAGTACATTTTGTTAAACAATCTATAAAAACGTTTAAATGTTTTCGATTTTTCTTCATTTATATGTGGAAACCTACATTAGACCTGCATGGACTCATATAATTATGCTTCTGATCGGTAGGTGGCTCATTTATGATGCTGCTTAGCAACTGTGGATCCTTCTCCGCTGCCAACGTTCAACGGTAAATTGTATAAACTAATAACCGTGTTCGCCCCTTCGTGGTTTTATCTGGATATTCATACTGAGGCACTTTCTTCAGTGATGAAGAAATGATGTTCGCTACATGTCTAGATAGAACAATCCCGTTCCAAACCTAGATTTGTGATATTTCGTCAGAAAACGTAAAGGGTATATTTATTGTTTTCGAGATGATGTAAATATAATTTGATGGCGTTATATTATTGGCAAGACATACACATATTTTTTAAAAAATACTTTAGAAGATTCCAAAAAAGCGTGCACAAGAACATGACCTGAAGTTTAGTCGATTTCTTGATATACAGATTAGGAAATTTCTAAAATGCATACTAATATTTAAAAATGGTAATGTTTATTTTATATTGCGTATATATCGAAGAAACGCCCTCCCTCTTTGTAACGAAATCAATAAGATAGGGTAAGCCAAGCCTAATAGTTAAGGTTGCGTTTTCACCAAGTATTAAGTTTAAATCTATAAATCGCTGTTAAAAATTTTCTGTTAGAAATATCGAAAAACGAAAACAACTGACTCATCTACATAACATATTATCAAGTTAATACATAAAATTACAGGTAATACTGATGCGCATTTTTTTATTAATAGGAAATACGATATTTAGTTTCATAAAATGACACCTAATAAAATATTCGCATTTGCCTGTAATTTTGTATATGAAATCTGTATGGTATTTGATATGAATGAATTTTATGTTGGCAATCATGGTGATGAAGGTTTGCTAACGCTGTCTTAAATTGTCAAAAGTTGTAACGATTATAAATTATTTTGTCGGAAGATTGTTAACATGAACGACTAACGGACATAGGTTAGGTTAGGTTTGTTGTGAGTGGGTCTCAGTAGACCCTCCACTGCGGCCATCAGCAGGCCTATTGTGGCTCACGCCTAATTATATTTCACCCAATAAGTTCAGCCTCTTAATGAAACTGATAACTTTATTGGGTGAGAATGTGTCCAGATCCTCTGGCAGCAGTTGCCCTTTGCCAAATATTGAGAATCGGATCCTCTCCACAGCGGGACAGGTGCATAAGATGTGGTCTGCCTTCTCATCATCCTCCAGGCATAGACGGCACTCGGCGTTTTCCGCTAGGCCGTTTATGCAGATGATAGTTTAGTTGGCAGTGCCCGGTATATAGACCTGTTAGAGTTTTCAGGTTTATCCTGTTTAACCCTAAAAGTTTCTTAGCTCTCGATTTCAAAGGGTATTTTATAAACGCCTTCGAATGAACTAATCCTGGTAACTCTTGTCAATACTGGAGAGTTTGCCTTTCAGCCCAGGTTGAGATAGCCATCTTGGCATTACTTGAGGATATGCCAAGTATTGATTCTGGTCCAATGAATCGTGATCCCGCTCCTTCTCTGGCTAAGGAGTCCGCTATTTCGTTACCTTCCATACTAGAGTGGCCGGGTATCCAGACCAGAGTTACTTTGTTCTTGCTCAAATGATTTAGAGCTTTCTGACAGTTCCATACCGTTTTGGAGTTACACCGGTAGGAGCCAAGAGCTTTTATAGCTGCTTGGCTATCTGAGAAAATTTTTATTGATCTGCGTGTAAGATGCATATATTCCAGCCTTCGTACACACAGTTCAATGGCATGAACCTCAGCCTGAAAAACAGTTGCATGAGTACCTAGGTTTGAGACTATCCTCACCCTTGGTCTGTATCTGTGTACTCCGGCTCCTGTTCCCTTGGGAGTTTTGGAGCCGTCTGTAAACCAACAACTGTCTGCCTTCAGTAGGTCGGCTTTATTCTGATCCCACTCATCTCTTTCTGGAGAAAGGATGTTGAAGATCAGCTCGTAGTTGGTCATAGTAGGCATAGTATCCGAGGGCATTCCCAGGATGCTGTGATTCTCTATGTCATCCAACAACCTGTTCCGCTCCATGATACTAGTCTGCGGCGTATTAATGGCCGCTTGTTGCAGTCTGTAGGTTGCCCACCTGGCCTCTCTCTCCAGATATATATGAAGAGGGGGTAAATCCAGGAGGATTTCCATTGCAGCTGACGGTGTGGTGCTAATTGCTCCCGTTACGGTCATGCATGCTAATCTCTGCAGTCCAGAGGGTTTGGATTTGTAATCCTTTCGGCCACCAAACAATGGATCCGTATGTTATCATTGGTCTGATGACCGTGACATAGATCCAGTAAATTTGTTGGGGACACATGCCCATACAACGGACATAAGTCACACTTTATATTCGAAGCCTACTTTTTACATCTTTAGAAATATGTTTACCATTAGAACCTATGTTCAATACCAGAAAGTCAGTTTTAAAATTAGATACTCAATTGCTCAAGATCCCCAATTTCAGAGCCCCGTACATAATATTTACACATTTTTAACTTTATTTTCACTGCACTGTGAAACACCCAAAAATTAATGTGCTTGTTCACTATCAGCATGCACATTTTACCACCTTTGGTGAGAGCTAACACACATGCTCATTCTATGAGAATCGTCTCTCACATAACGCCTATCCTGTACTTTTATTTACTGTGCCTTTTTCAAAAGTACACAGCTACGAGTGAAAAGGTATATGCTGATGGTACACAGAACCATATTTTCTAAATTTACTTATTTTTGCTTTTAAGAAATATACATTTAGAAATTTTATTCATTTCATTACACGTTACAGAGCAGTCTATATTTAGTTATTTACATTTTAATATCTATATACTGTTTTTACTGTGGTTTTAAAGTGAATGATATAATAAATTTGTTTTCGAAAGTTTTATTATACTGACAAGTCTGAGTAGCCACATTTCATAATAGGAGGACACCACAAAAAATACCCTAGGTCTCCAAAATACAAGAATCGACCCTGCATAATTGTTTATAATTTTCACTATACACTAGGCGTATTAAAGTATTAGACATAGGTAGTATACTGAAGGCAACGTAACGTGCGCAGTGTGCACTGTTGACCGCACGACAGCTATTTATAGATGGAAAGATTGGAAAGTGAATTTGACATGGGCTGTCCGCGTCTGGTTTACATTGCAACGTTGCCATGGCTAAGAATTCAGTACACATACTGTATAACATTTTTATAAAACTTTAGGAAGACCTGAAATAAATTTAACTAGTAAAGAATCGGCCACCACTGTATTTTATTTTCGTGTGCCCAACACTCGTCACAATTTTATAAAGTTGTCACAGAATGTAATTTCGTTGTATAGGTACGTAAACGATCTTAAAATAGATTTCCGTTACTACGCAAACACGAAGGAAATAAACATAATCGATGTGGTGGCCAAGGCTTTAAGCAATTTTCTTTTATAAACTGTCATTTTTCTAAATGAAGACAGTCCTGCATGACGTATTTTCTTCAATGATGCAATTATACAGGGTGGGACAGATTTTAATCGGGAATCTTAGAGAAATGACAGAATACGCCAAAATAATATGGATTTGCCATATAAACTTATATTATTGCTAAAAATGCTTAGTTCTCAAGACAGAGGGCGTATTTCTCCGGAAATAACTGAGACATTGTTATGAAATTCAGAAGGTGCAAGTTGCATACACCTCGAACCATAGTTTTCGTCTAGCCATTCGAAATTACATTAGTGGAAAATGAAAAACCATGAATTTTTTTTAAATAGGCTCCTTGCACTTGCCGGATTTTTAAAATTAATTCATATATTCTAACAGTCTTATAAAAAATTAGCAATTATCAAATCTGTTTTAATAATTTCTACCTGGAAAATGTTTAAATTACTAATTTAACTTCTGGGAATATCATTGTGTCTGTGAACATTCTCCTATTGGCGCGACGTCAACAGGCACGATATCTCCGCCCACAAGGCTCTGTGCTGTCACCCCATCTGTTCGCTGTCTTCACCTCTGATCTCCCAAGGGCCGAAGGCACCGCAATGGCACTCTACGCGGACGACACGGCCCTCACGGCCAGATCCTGGAGAGCGAGAACAGCCACCAGAAGACTCAAGAGGCAGCCTTTCTTCTGGAAGAATGGTGTATCAAGTGGAAAGTCGCGGTCAACGCGGAGAAAAGCCAGACGATTCTCTTCAGAGAAAGGACGCAAGGAAACCTTCGGCGAGGACATCCAATGGCACGATTCCGTCAAGTACCTTGGCGTAATCATGGCTAAAGGCCTGACATGGAGACAGAACACCGAAGCCATCGTGGTAAAGGCCAAGCGGACAAGAGCTCTCATCTACCCGATGGTAGGGAACCTGAGCATGCTCCCGATGGTAGGGAACCTGAGCAGGCTCAGTCTGAGGAACAAGCTTCTGCTAGTCAAAGCACTCATCAGACCACAGTTGACCTACGCCTCCGTAGCATGGGGATACCAAGCGAAGACATATATGAAGAAGATCCAAGCCGTGGAAAACGTGGCCATCAGGACAGCGGTGGGCGCACCATGGTACGTCAGAAACGCTGACATCTTCAGGGACCTGGAGTACACACCAGTCACCGAAATCATCCGGGATAGAGCGAAGAAACTGTACACCTTAGCTGAGGAGCACAGGAACCCGCTGATCAGGGGAGGCCAACTCCTATGATCCGGCCGACGCACCGAGGCACAAGAGCCGAAGGTACAGTTACTGGATAACGGGTAAGTATAACTAATCATTTCCTTACAGATGGACCAAACCCACGGAAAAGACATGACACGACCAACCACCCTCCCACAAACCTTGCGGGCGCCGGTCAGTAAACCGACCAGTGCTCGTTGTCCCCCTGGCTCCGTGAAGGTAGAAAGTGCTAAGAAAGCACTTAGGCCTTCACCTCCTAGAGCTACATAGTTCATCCTCACCTTGTCTGATGATCTAGATGACAATGTGTCAATTAACACTTTGTGTACTGGCAGTCAATCAAGTCACAGAATATCCACACAGTCCCTGACAGACAGATGACTACCCTCGGGGATCACAAATTGGCGAAGAAAGAAGACGAAGAGCGCCAGAAGAGGCCCTAGCCAGCAGGGTTCATCAGCCAGGACCCAGGGAGGTTGGCCGAAATCTTCGGCACCGCTTATATTTGTGAGTGGGGCCGTTCGTAAAGTAAGCTAACCCACCCTGCACGAGGCCGGTCCAGGTCTACAGCGACGACTAGGGTAAAAAGGCAATAGTCCTGCCTGGCCCTAGCATCCGAGGACGTCATCATGCCAAATGGATATTGGCGCGCGATATCTCCGGGTGGTGAACGGAAGGTACCTACTTCATACATTAACCAAGTATAGTTGCTTGTTTCTTAAAATTATTTAGTAGTTTCTGGTTTGCGATATTTTTTGCAGACAATATTATATTGTAAACATTCCTACACAGAAAACCGGAAATTTATACACCGTGATAAAGTGAATTTTATTCCATTTTAAAATGTTAATACGTACCATAAACTACCTACTATATGATTCAATGAGCCCCCACTTTATCCGCGGATATCTCAAAAACGGAGATGGGGGAAAAATTTAAAAATCATGTGTTCATTAAGTGCCTATTGTCAACCACTCACTAAAATTTTAATAACTTGGGTCAAAATGTTACAAAGATTCTTTAATTTATACCAAAAAATGTACCCTTTTTTAACAATACTCTGTCACATTAAAGTTTAAATGGTCATTTTTTCGAAAATCACGTTTTATGTAAAATTTTCTGTGGTATTTTTTTCACTCCTCCATTTTTGAAATATTCGCGGTTAAAGTGAGGGTTCAATACATTTGCATTGTATAGTGGTTTTACCAGAAACCGCGTGACAAAAAACAAAGAAATTATATTTTTACACTAGCCAAACTTGGGGGTGACGTCACACTATATTTTTTTCTTGTAACTCGTGCACGGCTGGAGATATCTAATGCCGTTCTGGTTCCTAAATTTTTGTTTATAGACAGAATTAAAACCTCCAAATCTATACAGGAAGATTCATAAGGAATGGGTAATATTTTACCTACCGATTCTATAGCGGAAAATATTATATTTTTGCTTAATAACTGGTGGTCAAATATTAATACTTACTGAGATACAGGGTGTTGAAGTTATAAAAATAATTCAGTAACGTCGTTATATTTCAGTTATTTTTTCAAACATAAACATAAAAGTCGGTACAATTAGGCTTTTTGACGTGAGAAAATCGAATAAGCTATCATATTTGGTGTATTGCATAGAGGGCGCTACGTAAACTGTCTTGGTTTAACAGAATCCGTCATAACAATTTTGTACCTCGTTCATTTATCTCATTGCAAATTTTTTATTTAACCATTATTTTTAAACAAAAAAAGGGATACTTGTTTTATCTTCATAAAATGCACTCTTATCAAGATATTTACATTTTAGAAAATTCTGCGCACCCATAATTTTTTTTTTTACTTTTTGCAGTGATCCTCTCTTTCCTCCTCAAAATGCTTATTTCACATCACAAATAACATTACTTGCTTACATTTAACAACATGCTTTGCCTGCTTTTGCACTAAAACTTGGATCTTGTGACGTCAGCGTATCGACTTGCATGGCCCGGCCGGCTGAGTTTGCGCGCTTAATGGACTAATTCAAACTTTAATGTTGAACAATTTTTGTAAAGAAAAAAATTTTAAAAATCCTTTACACACTGTTCTTTTGTATTATTAAGTGGATTTCAAAAAAGCCAAAATTATATTTTGTGCATGGGGCCTATTCTCAATTAACAGATAACTGATAAGTGGGGGATGAATGATTTTGGAATGAGTTTAACTCAAAGATATTGCATTCTCTCAAAAAATTATAAGAAAACATTTTTGCGCATTAATGATAGTAAATATCGAAAAAAAAAAAAGAAAAATAGCTTAGGTCAGTGGCATCCCGTTTTCTTTGGGAAGAATACCTTCGACACCCCCCACCGTCGCGCCTTTGGTTGGAATGGAAAGATGAAAACTATGGTGAGAAATGTACTGCTGTACGTAACGTTCACCTTCCGAATTTCATAATATCTCAATTATTTCAAGGAAATATGGGAAAAACTAAAAATAAATTAAAACTTCAACGCCCTCTATCTGGAAAACTAAAAATATAAGTTTATATGACAAATCCATATTATTTAGGCGTGTTCTATCGATTCTCTAAGTTTCCCAATTAAAATCTGGCCCACCCTGTACATATATATATAGATATTAAGTACATAAATAGTTTATACTGTTTTGACTGCTGCCTGCATAAATTTTATTATTACATTTTTCGATGACTAGCTGTTTGATTAATAACTTTAAAATCGAATTGTTCAAAAATAATTACAAACATTAGTACAAATATTGAGTGCAGAGTGGCTATCTATAATAATCCACGATTAAAATGACGTAGCCTTATTTACATGTGCATTTTAAATAGAACTAATTGTAACAAATTATTATTATTAAGCAGAAACATTTTTTATTGCTTTTAGATACACCAATTTTTTGTTTATTTATAATCGAAGAGAGAACAGGTTTATCATATTTGCGCTCGTTTCATTTATTAGTTACACTTAAAAATCTGTCATTACGAGAATCAATCCGGTTACAGAAACTGGTTTGAAACAATTGTACTATTTCATTCATCTCATTCAAAACCAGTTTTTTCCAAACCATTCTACTACGATTACGACTAAATACTATAGAATGGATTTATATAAGTGCTAAAACCCTTAACGATGTTATTATGTAATTTATATGAAGTGATTCTATTTATGATTGAAGCATTTATTTATTTATTGATTTTATCAAAATTTGTATGTAATAAATACGTGCATTATAAATGGATACAATTTTCTCATGCAAAATGTTTTCACACGAAACAATAGTTTTATTCGGATAAAAATAAGTTCAGACCGATTTCGCGTGCAACATCAGTTCACAAAACTTGTAATAAATAATTATTTAAGCTTTGTTAATAAAGTCTTTCGAAATTATTTTTAATTAATTATTGTTCTAATTGTTATTTTTCAATGATAATAATTATCAAAGACCGCATCTCAGGTAGTCATTCCAGTTACGGGCTTACGTACAACTCATTAAGTAATAAAATGGAAACAATTGTGAAATGCAGTACATGATTTTTTTAGGATTTAATTAATAACCTTCTCTCATGTTATTTTATTCTATATTACAAATTCCTTACAAAATACAATACATTTATGTACCCGCGTAAATAATTCAAACAGTAAAAAAACAAACTACAATTTCAATGTAGGTGCTGTCATGTTACAAATATAGGATGTATTGTCATTTAAATGTAGAAGATTAGTACGAAACTAATAAAAAAATATAAATTAAATGTTCCATAATAAACCAATATCAATTACCTAAACTAAATAACAAAGCCCTAAATAAAATGTATATTTTGTACGATCGTAAAGGGTCTGTTATAAATAAAGCTGGAGTACAGCCACGGTCTTGCGCTGGCGTCACACGTGCCGATTTATAAGTGATTTACGCTGCAGTCTTATTTGACAGGTTAATGTGTGAGGTTGTACCTATAAATTATACATAATGTCAAACGCGCCAAAGGGTAAAAAACGACAGTACGCGGACACAGTGAATAAATTTATCGGTGAATTTCCGGATTTATTCTATGACGGATGCAAAATAATTTGTAAAGTTTACAATCAAGACTTAATGTGCTGGCACAAAACAAGTCACGCGGGCAACACTTTAGTGTCCGAAAATAAATTAATAGAATTTTTTGTCTCTTTGAGCAATTTTGTATCGTGTACAATGTATAATAATTTACCTCCTCTCACTGTAGTCAATCGATTTTTTTCTTACAGTGCACGAAGGAGTAAGTACTAAATGACCTCTCAATAGCTGCTATTGAAGCAGGTAAACCTAGAATAGCTGCTGCTAAATCTGTTCATTTTGTCTTAATACACATACCTTTCCAACAATTCATATTATCTGACCTCATAACAGTTGCCAAATGAAACTCGTGCTCCATAAATGACTTTTGATTAAATATTTTGTGAGTTCCACAGAAAATATTCCTTTAAAATCTTTATATAATTATATAACCTTTGAACAAAATTTTGAGAAACTTTCTCGAGAATGTTCCGTAGAATATTCCCGAGAACATTCCCGAAAAATGCTTTGAATGTTTCGCAAATATTACTTTGTTTCTTATCGGGGGTGCAAATAATACCGTAACTTATGCAATATTCGTGAATATTCGCTCGGAAATATTCGGCCCTCACAACATTAGCCCCCGGTTATCTTTTAAATAATTTGCTAAAGATTTGCGAAATATTATTTTTTTTCAAAATCAAGTGGAAAATAACATCTAATTTCATCAGAAAATACTTTATAAAGTTGCATCGTTTTGAAATTTTATTTTAGATTCATTTTTCACTATGCAAAATTTAAAAAGGTGTAACTTTATAATAGGCAATCTTTTTGTGAATTTTGAAATCCGTCTATATATATTCCAACTGATTCTGAAAGAAAAAATTTGGCAAATATTTTACAAATTGTCTAAAAAATAACCTGCACAATTTTTGCACCTTTTTTACGTAAACTTCAATCATAAGTTTCTCCCTGCAAAACTGCTTCATTTAGTTTTGATAGTTATGCCTTAACGTATTACTTGGGTCCCATGCTCCAATACTTACGATATGCCATAACCAAATTTGACCAACGGCCACTGGCATAACGTATATGAAACTGGTGACGAGGAACCAAATGTTAAGGAAGAAGAAGATCAGTTCTTAAGTTTATAACAGTCAAGCTATATAATATTCAAAAAATGTTTTATTTTTGCTTTTTGTCAAAAGAATATTTTTTTTATTTTGTCTAATATTACTAACTTTTTTTTTCACGATTGAGAGCCTATTTACAATAATTAGATGAAAAACACTGCATTACATTCTTAAACTTTATTTATGACTACACATTTTGAGTACGCTTATCATTACCAGTACAAATTTTGTGCAAATTAAATTAAATGTAATTTTATAATTAATAAATATTTTAAGTGAGCAAGGAAACATATTATTTTAGCATGAATCACGTAATCGTAAGCTTGCATATTCAAATCTGGATATTACATGAGTCACAATTTCACAGACAGGAAAATTAATTTTAAATTTCCTTTTAACAAGGACATTTTTATTAATTAAATTATCTTTGAAAATCGAAATGACAAATCAAGTAAACATTAGTAAATTAAGCGGTCTCAGCCAAATTTATTCATGACGGTGTTTTATTACATAAAATACAATAAAAAAGCTTATCACAAATTGCAACATATGTAAAAAGAAAAAGTACAAATACAATAATTGAATCAGTATAGGTGTCCCAAATCGTGCTGTGATTAGGGTCTCCGTTAAAGGTGGCCATGTTTTTTTAATTTAAATTTTGAAATTCTGCATTCGCTGTTGCCATGGTTTCCATTTAAAAAAGGCGAACGTTATGTCATATTTCGAAAACTGTAACGAAAAATTAGGAGGTTCATAAATTCGCTATTTTTAAAAATAACTATAACGTGTAAGAGAAATGAAAACTTTACGAATTTGGAGACATATGCAGGATATTCCACTTGAAATAACAAAGTTGTCCCGTACATCCCGTTGTCATAATAAAATGAAAATACAAAAAAAAACTTACAATCGATCAAAATTAATCTGCGAAAACCGCACTTAAATAGCACTTGTTGCTCCAAAATTACTAAGTAGCAAAATGGCCCAAAATATAACTGGCCACGCTGTATATTGTGCCACTTAGTATATTATTGAATGGAAAGTAAGGTTAACTCATAAATACTAGTATTTATTGCCTTGTGAGTTTTATGGCAAATCATGCGGTTAAATTCAAATGAATAAATTAAACAATCCCTGCCAAAACCATTTGTTGATACCAATATCTACCTGTCAATAGAGGGTGTTAGTCAAATTTGTTTTATTATTAATTTCCATATAATCACATGATTTACTGTAACAACAAGATAGTAAACGCTAGTGTTTATGAGATCATAATAAATTTTTTTCTCAATAGTATAAGAAAACATCACAAAATATTTAAAAATATACTTCTCCATTGTTGCCAACATCGGATAGGTAAAAAATAGTATCAAAGCGTCAAATTTTAATCTTCTGACATCATTGGAGATATTACGAAAATTATGGTTCCGTCGCGGCATTTATGGTTATTACTCGGAAATGGTTCACTCTTGAACAACAGTTTTATATCATAAACTGGTGTTATTTTAAGGTGTTCTGTTGACTTGAATTTGGCCAGTTTCTTTCGGAATACCATATACACATGAGAGATAGTTATTGCATATTCCAAAAACAGGGGGACTTTGGTACAGGATTGGTCGTAACCGTCGAATAAGTAGAGGCAATGGTGTTTCTGCAGTTGAAGCGGATTTTACAAATTTAGAAATATGCTGAACTAACTGAGAGAAGTCTCATGGAGGTGGGTCTAAAGATGAATCACCAGAAGACAAAGCTTATGAGCCTGAACAACATTCTCATCACATTCGAAAACCACACCCTCCAAGTTATGGAAGAGTAGGTGTATCTAGGACACATTATGCAGGCCAAGGATAACCAGACAGTCAAGATAACAAGGAGAATCAGTCTAAGTGGGCGGTATTTGAAAAACTTGGGCATATCCTCAGAGAACCGAAAATCCTCGTCTAACCTCAAGTTTTTGACACTTGTGCTACCTGTCACAATGTATGGGTCTACCAGCCAGCGAGTAGAGTAAGGAACGAGGAGATCAAAAGGGGACCAAATTCGTTCAGTTTGTGGAGCAAATTGCAAGAAGCAATGGGCAGGAGATGTCGCCCGAGATGCCATGAAGTAGACAAAAGCTATCATGCAGGGGAGACCAAGAATCAAAGAATTATCGATAGACCACAAGCGAGATGACATTCAGAGAAAACGGAAGAACTGGATGCATGCATAATGGAAATGAAAGAGGCTATGTCTAGGACTGGACATGGACTGGACATCTACAGGCTGAAGAAAAAACTGAAGATCCTACTAAAGAAAAATTTTAAATTTTAAGTATCAATAAAATCGAAAAAGAGTTAGAACTCCTAAACATTTCATTGTTGAATTAAATAATTCACATGATTAGTTAATGTCGATTTGGTATATAAAATACACAGGCAGGACTTTGATTCAGTCACATCCAGATACTTCTTTGGCATCGTGCCTTGACTGCCTAGGTATACATTTTTTTAACAAGTTTACGCTAGTAGCTTGCATATACACAATGTGTATTAAAGTATTAAACAGAGTACATTGAAAGAAGGCTGAAATTTGGCATGGTATCGCGTGCAGTGTACACTGTTAACCGCACGACAACTAGATGGAAAATGAATTCTATGTTCTGGTAATGCTAACGCTGACCAGCGACGGCTTGTCTACCTCTGGTTTAAATTGCTATGTTGCCATTAAGTGAGCCATGTCTAATAATTCAATACACATACTATAGATGTGTGGATTATTCGTATTATACCATTCACTTATTTTATTAAGCTGACTTTGAAACATGAAAGAATATCTTGACGTTTGAACATCTTCAAATCATCCGAATATAAGTTTCTTGCAAGTAATCGTATCTGTTAAGTCATTAATAATTTGATAAATAATAAAGAACAAGGGTTCCATGTTGGTTTCTTGCGGAAACGCACACATAAACATGGCTCATTTATTGATTTATACACAATGTACTATTCAGATGACTGAAAAATAAAAACCTGGCAACAAATCCGAAATATTGAACATATTAACTCACCGATCAATGGACAAGGATGGTAAATATATACCTATTCTCATATAAGTTATGTGTTGATCATATCTGATATTTCAACTATCAATAAAGTTACATAACTTTAGTTAAGGCCGATTTCACGACATATTAAGTTCATATTTATAGACTTAACCTATATTGAAACCAGGACTTCAAAGAAAATACAATTTGGTTCTTTTGAGGATAATATATATGACATTTTTACTTTTAAAGTATTCGGTCACAAATGGCATACCAAATGCATCTTTAGTTCATCATATTGACAAAAACGTCATGATTATAAATATATTTGACATTTTTATCTCAATCTTATAAATGTACGTAAGCAAAATGAATATTTGAGACCTCATGTTTGATTTAGTATCGATTTTACGTCCACGAATTTCTCGTCTTTTGTTGAATGTTGAAAGGGTCTCTTCCACACAGCATTGTCATCAAAACCCTTAGCCGAATTATGTAGTTGAAAAGAAGCGGATATTAGATAACATACAAAACGTCCTGGTATAATCTGGATAAAAAATAACGTTAAAGTCAATAAGTACAGAAAATATCGGTCGCGGATAGGTGCTCCTCGACAGAACTTACTCATTATTATTTTTAATTTGACATAAAAAGAAATAAATTGCTTTAATTGAAAAAAGCCATTTCTATTTAATTCATTTATATAAAACAATTAATATGAAAATAAAATGAAAATAAGCCACCAATATGACGAGATAAATGAGAGCAATGAGACAAATGAGATAAATTATACAAATGAGATAATAAATAAGAAAAACGAGACAAATGAGGCGATTGAGGCAAATGAGTAAATATAATAAATTAATCAAATTATATAAATGGGGCAAATGAGACATTATATAAATAACATAAATATAACAAAAAAGATAAAAGATAAATGAGACAAATGTAACAAACAAGACAAATGAGGTGAATAAGGCAAATGAGACAAATGACAAATAGTATAAACGAAACAAATGAAACAAACGAAGACGAAATAAAACAAACGATCGAGGCAAATGAGACAAATGAGAAACGAAATAAATGAGGCAAATGTGATAAATGAAAAACTACACAAATGAGGCGATTGTGGCAAATGAGACAAACGAACACGAAATATACAGAACAAAATAATTTATTTTTCATTCATTTCAAATTGAATATGCATGAATATTGAGTATTGCCGAGACCGACTTTATTTTTTTAATTTAATGAAATTAATTTTAAACCTTTTTTCTCAGTAACAGTTAATCTTACGAGAAATTGTCAAGAGTTCTTCTCGGCACATTTCCTCATTATGAACAATTTTTATTTGATTTGACAAAAAAAATTTGCTCCGCTGAGACGTGCCCTCCCTGGACACCAATTTCACTGATATTCAATAGGGTTTGTCCTTGAACATCACACATATTACATGCAAAATTTCAGATGTCCACGTTGAGATGTGTCTGAGAAAATGCGGTCACAACACATCTCAACACAAATGACCTGCGACACACAGACAGCTTGCCAATTCGGATAAATTTTCTATTTTCCGGTCTACAAACGGTCGTTTTCATCATAATTTAGAATTTGGTCTTTCTCACAACGCTAATACTTTCTCTATCAGTATAGATAGATGAGAAAGTAGTTAAAATGGAAATCAAACCCTACACCACCCATATCTTTACACAGAACTGCATGTATTTTCAGGTAACTTTGGGGCAAGAATATTTCTAAACTATTGGTTATAAAGAGAGTTGTTCATCTGGGGCTACAGTCATAGGTGCGCAGAGCTTTGACTAGTTAGTATTATCTTAAATAGACTGATGATCACCGAGAGATCAAATTAACGGGCAACCACGTAGTGTACGAGTATGCGTCGCGTGTATGTATTAAATATAACGATGTCGGATTCACAAATTTATATGTGTAAGCATATAGACAAATCGTGATATAAAATATGACAGTACATCAGTCTAGTGTCTTGTAAGCAATGTAAAGGTGGTGTCGACCCATTTTCCACTAGAAAAGATATATGTAGAACTCCTACGAAATAGAAAAATCGAATATCTATCCATATGCCAAATTGCGGTGATATACTCATGTAATGTTGAAAGGTTAATCCCAATGACTTCCAAACCGATAGACAGATCACTGACTTGGTTTGTTTGATATCAAATGTAAATATTTCATACTCAATCTGCTATTAGCAAGAAACATGTGATAAGTTGCGCGCGCAGTCCCTGTTCGATGTATTCTGTTTACGACTGTCGGTCATTATTTATTTGTGTTTTTTTTCAGTTTAACGTTGTCTTTACTGTAATTATTATTTTTCCAAAGGTGGATTCTATGTTTTTGTGAAGAAACAATGGAAAAATACTGTGTTATATGTAGATCACACTAAAAGTGGAGTTTATCGATCCTCCACAGGTAGGTGGGATTACCAATAGGCGTAACAGAAAAATCGTAGATAAAAGCAAAATCTTTAGTTAGAGATGTTCAGTAGAATAATATTTAAAATATAGAAAACAATTTTTTTTTAACGTAGGTAGGTTGATCCCATATGAGTAATTATTCATGATAAAGTAAACAGAAAAATTCTCATAAAATTCCTTTTTATTAATGTGACCGGTTTCGTGAACAAGTAATTACTTCACATCATCAGTGTCTGATGATGTGAAGTAATTACTTGTTCACGAAACCGGTCACATTAATAAAAGGAATTTTATGAGAATTTTTCTGTTTACTTTATCATGAATTTTTTTTTAACTCTAAAATTGTGTAATATGATTGAATAAAAACCAACTTGAGTTGCAAACGGAATAAACATTTTATTCAATGGCTTTCTCGTATTTTGAGATATTTAGGAAAACAAAATATTTCTAAAGATAGTTTTGTGTGCTCAGATCACTTTACATCGAACGATTTCTACTACACCCAGTGCACAGAGGGCCAGAAAATTCGAAAAGCGGCCAGAAATTTAAAAATGGGCTAAATGGCTTTAGAATCCTAGACTCTACATGGAAGAAACAATTTAAAAAAAATAAAATACCCGGGGGTAACTTTTAGGAGGGTTTAAGGTTATTAACTGAATTTACTAGACCTTTTTGATCATTGTGCAATAAACTATTTATAAACAAAGAAATTACTAATAAAAATAATTGAATCCCAATAAAATACGTTACCTATTACTAAATACAGTATAATTAATATTAATACTAAAAATCTATGTAACTGATGTCCTCGTCTTCCTCGTCGGATGAAGAAATTTCGTTGCTTCGCGTCCCAGACTCTGGAACTCTAGGAGATTCTGATTCCGTTGATTCTAGCGAGGGTGCTTCTAATAACGAAATAACTTCAGGATATATATTCGATTATTTTCGTGGTGGGCACTGCCGCAAAGATGAAATTACTGGATCGGAAGTTATAAGAAGTCTGTTCAGCAAATCTTAGTTTTCTATTGTACGGGAAATTTTTCGAGTGTGTTTCTCTCTAAAACTTATGTGATCGTTATTTCTTGATTCTTGGGCTTCTTCTGATAATTCAAAAAACCTGATCCAGCCATGTAGACTTGACAATCCAAATTTCAAATTTTCCTGGACAACTGTTTTTCTTAATACTTTTCGATGCCATTCATATATTTGGGAGTTGCTTTACATATATATCATGTTTATGAAGAAGCTGTTTCCGTAATTGTATTACACACTTTGCCGTTTATCATCGACATCACACAAACATGAGAAACGAAGTTCCGAAATTTGATTTTCTACGTATGCTGTCTCCTGTACCGTCAGTTCTTTCGTTTCTTTCTTGAATTGGAAGCGTACAGGTCTACAAAATCGAGTTGACGATGGACGGGGATTTTGCCACACAATCATTTTATCTTTCCCAGGTTGCTCCGCATGCAGTTGTAATGGCACTATGAACGTTAGAAACAAATCGCCATCACCAAGACCAAACTCGGTGAACATTTGTTTGTATTGTGAGTGACCTGTGCTTCCATCACTTCTCCATTTTATCAACAATTTCAAATTCATCAGAGGATCACTTGATAATGAAAGAAGAACCGGTTACTGCAATTCTGGTATCCGTTTTACTGTATGACCCAGACATCTTGTAACAAAATGTCTGCAGACGATTCGGTTACAATTTGTGATAGGAGGGATAGATATCAGCAAAATGTTCTTTTGCTATCCGTCTATCGACAAGATAGGAGTGTTTGCTATCTTTCGCTTCAACCATTACTGTTAGAACTTCGTCTGGGGTAAGTCGAATTATTTCTTTTGACTTCTGACTCTTTCACCAAGCTTTCCTCATTTTATTGGTTCGAGTCAGAGTGGTCAAAATTGCTCCCGAGACAAGTTTTGCGGCAGCCTCTTTCCTTTCGTTCTTAAGTTTTTGCTTACAGCCAAAGATAACTCATCGCTTTCGAACGTCGATGACAGTGCTGCAGTCTTTAGACGTTTGGTTCTCGCTCGCATGAACAAGATCTAAGCGAAATCGAAATATCTTAAAAATGCACTTGAACGCGCCTATCAAATTTTAGTATGTTATTAGGGAATGTTCAAGCTATCTTTTAGTTATTTAGTTCAAGTCGGATCTGGCCTGGAAATTTTTATGGCTCAATACAAATTAAAATTATAACATAAAATCTTCAATAATATCAACTACATACTTATTTTATCAATATGTATTGACTCATTTAAGTTTGTCTCATATGTATATAACATGAAAATACATACCTTGAAGAAGTTTTTTGTACAATTAAACTTTTGAATCAAACGCTTCATAACACACAATCACTGGTTGAGAATTGGCAATATAATGAACGAACGCTTGTATCTGTATGGACGATACAAGAAAGTGTGTTTGGGCGCAGGTAGCTGAACGAATATACTTTCTACATGCTCGGAATTCCGGGAAAACATGCATTATATATTTTTCTAAGTACCTGAAAATTCTGTTAACGATGCTATTACTTTTATAAATATCGATTTTTGGCCGCTCTCCGAATTTTTTTGGCCCACTGTGCAGTGGCCGAGTTTATCTTAAGGACGTAGCAATGCTTGAATTACCAAGTTCGTCTAAGCAAAATACACAAGTTTGATAAGTTAACATTTTGTCACAAAAAAAAGTATTTAACTAGGTATACAATTAGCTATATTATTTAAAAATTCTAAATAACAAATAAATACAGTACTTTATCACATACAATATATATATATATATATATATATATATATATATATATATATATATATATATATATATATATATATATATATATATTTTTGTTAATCTTTTGTAAAATTTTGCAGAAAATATTCTTATTGTGTGCTTTAACCGAGGCTTTAACAAATACATTTAGCTACTGTAAAGAACAATGTTGTTTCTTGTTTGAAGTTTTAATAAACTTTACAAGTTAGCATTATATAAGATATTCATGCATATTCTTACTGATAAAATATTATTGTAACTATTACTTCTTTTTTTCTGTGTAGTTCTGCAGTAACATTTATTTCTCGAAAAAACAATGCCGTTGACATTATTTTAATGCCTAATTAGGAGAAAAATCAGTATATATAAATTAGACAAAAAATTCAAATTTATCACCCTCTGTAACATGCACGCCACTGGAGTATTAAGTTCCCTAATAAACAGAACAGAATCAAACAGTTCCTTTGTATTGAATGGGGAATTATTTGTCTAGTTAATTCTGAAGTCATTGCGGTTAATCCTATGTGAGATTCATATTGAAATGAAAAAAGAGTCTTTTTGACGAAAAATTATTTTTATTGCTACCGGTTTCGTGAATTATGGTTTGTTTCACATCTTCAGGAAAAGATTAACATCAGGAATGTGTAGATATTAAAAATGATTAGATGTACCTAATAAATTAATTTAATTATTCTAGTAGATATAAATACAATTTTTTTATACAATTTTTAGAAATTGAAAAAGGAGTGTAGTAAGATTAGAACGTATATAAAAAATGGCGAGATTTTTTGATTTAACATTATGTTAGGCATAATAATTATCTTTATATCTAACTGGACAGTATTCGACGGTTAAAAAATGTTTTATTGTCATCAGAAGTCTTTAAATTTCTTTATAGTGTACAAAATCAATCAATTTTAAAATATGTCTAGTATGCGAGTGAGTAAGCGGTGTAACATTTTAAAAACAAATGCGGGATATGAAATGTTATGTTTTATTAATCGGTGTGTTAATGAGGAACATTCTACAAGTCTTTTGGAAAAATTCAAGTTTGCAAATATTACTTCGGTAGATGTTGAAAGATCATTTTCGCTTGTGTTTACTCCACGAAGAAGACGTTTTTCAGAAAACATAGAAACTGTGTACTAATGCAAATGTTTGCTTGTACGCAATTTCAACCATCGCCCTCGGTACGTGACATGTAAAAGGTAAACAGTTTCATACCTGTCGGTATAATATGTATTTAGTGTATTTGTTTATCTGTGGCAACCTAAATGCGATATTATCGGGAACGTATGTACATGTGTCGCTACTGAAAGCGGCCGCGCGCCGTTGGGCAACTCTCGTTATTATTATCACTATGTTCCATTATGATGACTGTAAGCAAAGAATTATTAACACACCAAAATTATTTACAATATATACCATCACAATAGGTTAATACAAAAAAAAAAAAGAATCAGTTATAAAAACTATCTAGACATTTTAATTAGCCTAATAGAAACCATTGTTTAAAGGAAGGAGGAAATATAAAATTATATCCAAAATAAATGACAAGCACGCAACGGATGTTATCCAAATGCGCCGTAAATTTCATGAAACTGACAAACTACTGTGACTTTATTACTAATATTCCAGAAGAAGGTTTTACCATTTGCACTCTTAATCACGAGTCGAAACATGTTATAAGTAAAGAATTATTTTACGAATATAACCTAGGTATCATGTTTTATGTAGCATACGATTTTACTTTTAAATTGCAATGCAACACGCGGCTAAACCAGAAGCCTTGCATGTTACATGATATTACTAGGATTATTTCAAATGTATGTATAAGTGATACTGAAAAATTCTCGGACAGCGTATGAAGAACAAGTATAACTTGTTCTTCATAGATCCATAAAAGATATATGAATTAATTAAAGCCTTGCAAGCATATTTGCATATTTTTCGATGTTGTAACTGAATTTCTTAGTAATCGGTTTAAGAAGTATTACAACCTTTAAGTCTAACGCCCGTATCCACCTCTGATATGTGCATAAGTTAAGCGTGCGCTACGCGCACCCTTGGCGCGTTGCAAGGCATCGTCCTTTGTCGGGAAAAAAATTCGTATATTATTGGCCGTCACGCCGTTGCGACGCGTCGGATCGAATTCGGCATAAGGCTTTTTGCGTCGTTCGCGACGTAAAACGACACGCCCCCCGCAATTTTGCCGAAAATACGCGTTCCGAAATTAGCCCCCCTTACCCCCTCCAATTTTTTCGCGTAAAACCCTCCTCAAATAATGCCTGCCCACGGGAGCGCGGTCCTTAATCTGCCGAGCAAGTATTTTTTTCGGGCGATTGAAAATTTTCGGCGCGTCGTTGGCCGCCACGCCGTTACGATGCGCCGGATCGAATTCGGTCATAAGACTTTTTTGCGTCGTTCGCGACGCAGAACGACACGCCGCCCGCGATTTTGCCGAAAAGGCGATTTCCAAAATTAGCCCCCTCCCCCGACCCCCCTCGGGTTTCCCCGGACCCCCCCCCGCCGAACGACGGCCCCCACGAAAGCGCGTTCCTTAATCTACATATTTACTATATTTCCCGCCCGTTTGAAAGAAAACGCGAAAAAGCGATCGATTTGGTACCTGTACAGGCTAAACTAAGCGTCATACGCGTTTCGCACCCCTATACTTTTTTGTAGGCCTGACCATTTTCCTTTACCTTTCGAGAGTCGCGACCCCCTCGTCTGAAGTCGGGGTATGTAGCACACCCTCCACGCACCCCAATGGTGGGGGTGGATCGAGATGGCAGTTTTTTCATCTCGTGTCGCCCCCATGGCCATCCACGGGGTCAAAACGGAGCTCGAAAAGTCGCTGCACGAGATTCCTGTTGCTCATTGGGCGGCAAGGAGGGGATTTTCCGGGGCTTATATCTCGACGACGGGAAGAGTTATCGAAGCGATCTCGATGGCGTTGTACTCGTTTAGTTGTCCCATGCGGACATTGAGGGGAACCATTTTTTTGGAAAAAACGATTATTTCAAAATTCACCCCCCACCCCCGCGAAAACGTGTGGACAAACCGTGTGACTTTATAAGGGCAAAATGTTCACAAAAGCACCCCTTTTACGTAAAAAAATTCGTCGCGCTCGCGAGAGCTGTTTAGACCCAACTCTCGTTTCCCATTAGCGGGTTATAAAAAATAAAAAATAATAAATAAAAATAACAATTATTGTCTCTTTCAATCATTTCTTACAGCCAAGCGTCCTCCCCATCTGAAGCGACAGATTCCACATTTATATTTGGTTTTGGCAAGTTCATTGAAGAAATATCAACCTCTTTTAAGTCATAAACATAAAGCTAACTGACAGAGTTACAAAATCTGTCTATTAACAATTATTTTTTAGTAGTGTAACTACTTCATGAAACCTTTGGACGATGGCAATTCATACCTTTCAACAGCTTATTTTCAAACATTACTTCATCCAGATCTCCCTGTCTTTACAAGATAATTATTATGATAACCAAGATTTCGTTGAATACTGGTAAATATTCATATAAAATGTTTGAACAAAAAAGATGATGCATAATTGTACGCAACTGTACTAAACACAATCATCAAAATGTTAAAAAATGGGGATGATGGCTGTGGAAAGATAAAACGCTATAAAAATTATATTTGCTTTTTAAGATGAGGTGCACTGCATTAATCGGAGTGCTTTAAAATTTCCTATATTTATTTCCAAGGTCATATCACCTGTAAGGAAATGTACATTATTTTCAAAATACACCACTGAGGGCCAGTTGTACAAATGTGGTTCAGTCAAAGCTCAGTTGAACTTGGTTTAAAATCCAAGGATACCATTATTGAAACAATCGGAACCTTGAATTTAAAACCAAGTTTAACTGAGCTCTGGATGAACTACATTGGTACAACTGGCCCTGAATAGTGTTAATTTTCATTCGGCCCACTGCTGAACCTTGGCATCTGGCTTTACCCTTTTCTATACGTCAACAGTAGTTTGTTGTTGGCAATAAAATGAGATGTATACTTTTTTCTTAAATATTATATTTGTGGTTACAATTTTTATGGATTCTTTTTCAGATTCACAAAATTTTATACCAAACCTACGGAAACGTGAATATCAGTAACATACAGCGTGGCACTAAAGTTCCGAAGGGGTCTGAAAAATTTATAACTTTTTATTTTTTTTTATACTCTTTCTTTTTAGGAATTTATGGAGGACGAGACTTGGGAGCTTAGGTATGGAAGCCTACATTACAGAACAGCGTATCAAAATAATTGAATTTTACTTTAAAAACCAGCGTTCAATTATTTTGATGTAACAGGCATACCGTGGTCATTTTAATGTTCGAATATCGCCATCCGAGTCAACAATTAATCGTATGGACGTTTGGTGGCATGTTTTCCACAACAGGGTGAAGTTAGTGACCTTTCATGAACCGGAAGACCACGTTCGGCCGTAAATTGACAAAGTACTCAACGTGTGGAGGAGAGCGTTAAGGAGAATCCTGAAACTTTAACCAGAAGATGTCCAGCTCACTTAGAAGTGTCTCGGAGAACATTGTAAAGAATTTTAACATATTTTCATACAAAGTGCAGCTTGTACAAGAACTAAAGCGATGAGATCATCTTGATCGCTATAATTATGCAGTTCGTCCCCCCCTCCCAACTTGCTACTGAAGAAAATGAATTTATTCGTAATCAGAACCGCAGAATATGGGCAACTGAAAATCCGAAAGCAACTCATTAGCAACAATTACTCACTTAAGTGTACAGTCTGGTGCGAGGTTACCTCTATACCATAATTCCCCCTCGAAAAATAGGACGTTGCTACTGTGACCGTAAATGGCACCCAGTATCGGGCAATGCTTGAACATTTTTTAAGGCCAGCTGTTGAGGAGGTTCCGTCAGGAGATGTAGTTCCAACAACGCCACAGCTCTCGGCCTGAGATAATACGGAAGTTTTGAGGGACATCTTTGGCGAACGTCTCATTTCCAAAAAAGTCTACCTTTAACTGGCCTCGGCATTCGTCGGATTTCATGGTCCTTGATTTCTTCTTTTGGAAATATTTGAAGGAGAATTTACGTGAACAAACTAATAATCATCTTTCAGCTGAAGAAATCCGGACGTTGGGGCCGGATACTATTAGAAGTGGAATGAAAAATGCGCTTGAAAAGCTGAAAATGGCTATTATTTAGGTGCCGTAATCTCTCACACTTAGCCCACAAAAATCTCCATATAATAAATTTCATAATGTAAAAAAAGAAAATTAAAAAAATATTAAAAAACAAAAAAATTACTGATACTTCAAACCCCTAGCGACTTTTGCACCACCCTGTATGAACTATGGTTGTGGTCAGACTGATGCTTGGGGCTACTGGGTATCTGCCGGACTATTTAGGGCATCGCCAAGCCAAATGAGTACAACTCAGCCATTGCAAAAAAAATATTATTATGAGCTTAACAAAAATGATACAGAAATGGCATATAAAACAAACATTACTTTAGTAAAATTTATTAAAAATAACGAGGATAGAATGAAAAAGTAAATAAAAGTGGATTCATAAGTCTAACTATGATAGATGTACTAAAGTGTTCATTGGGCAGACAAAAAAAAAACATTTCAAAAAAGAGCTGGAGAACATAAAAGGATTTAAGTTAATAAAAAATACTGTCAAACAATTATATTAGTGGAACCCTTACATTTTGGCGGGCGTTTAGAAATATTTAGTCTGGCTACGGACCTGGTAAGACCTAATGAATATAATGTATATTTTCAATGGAAACAGCAAACGTGACGTACTTAACATTTATTTAGATGTTTATATAGAATTAACTTAAATGAAGGGCATTTTAATTCTAATATTAGAGCTCAGTCAATAGTAATCTAATCATTGTTGTATTATTTTTCATTAAATTTAGTTTAAATAAAATTCCTGCTAGTGAATTTATTTTTTGCCCTCTACAGAGTATTTGCTTGCCGTTTCCCTGTACTAACACTTTTTGTAGACATAATCAAGAAAGATCTAGCATTTCAGAATACATATCGCAATTACCTGGACATATAAAGTTAAGTACATTTGTGAGCATTTGTGTCCATAATAAATTTTCAGGGGGGAAATAAATGTCAGGTCTAAACAATAAAACAAGTTTCAAACTCTAGCAGTATAATTAAGTTGTTTTATTACCCCAACAATTATCTACCATTGAAATAACATTGTTTTTTATGATGTTACATATCTGGACAGGCTTCACAAATAATGAAATTGGAAAACTTGAAAAAAAAAATGCAAATTAATCAAAGTAGCTACACATCTTTGGTAAATAGCCAGACAGGTATTGGATAGCTCGTTTTGTGATTCAATATCTCTAGTAAAAATACATAATCTAAAAAAATTAAAATTTCCCACTAAAAATGTGATTTGATCCGAACCGAATATCTGATACAATCATAATTATTCAGTCATTAGTCATGAGCTTAAAATCATATCAATTTACGCTAAATGCAGATTCAGATATTTTATTTATCATATTATAGCTAATATATGCAGTTTTACATCCCTTCCGAAATATGGTATCTCGTATAAGTCTGCTACGTACTATTGTAGATTTATCAAAAATACACATTTTCCGTTTTATGTTAAATTAAAAAAATATCCATTCTTCAAGACACTATACAACGTTGTCCAAAAAGTTTGAAGCAAATAGAACACTTTTTTTTTTTTTCCCAAAAAATTTATTCTTGTGCAAAGTTGTTAAATTAAATACTGGTTACACAAATTTGTATTAATCCGAGTGCCTATGCCAAAAAATCAGATTATTTGATATTGACTCAAGAGCAGACCTATTCGATAAATATAGCTGTGTTCGTGGAGACAATTAGTGATAGTTTATGACTATAGAGATGTGATTATTACAAGTTCTGCATTATAAAACATTTTGATTGAACAAGCACATCTCTAGAACAATGTGCGCATGCTTCTGAGAGTTTCAAACGGTTGGTAACTGCTCTACGGACACACCTAATGTGTAAATATTGCAAAATACATCGTGCAGTCAACGAGTGCGGACCTACCTAGTAGAGTGCAGCAGCCGATAGTGCGTGAACAGCGATAGAGAGCAGCAGAGCGAGCGACTGTAGTTTGGCAACGGTCTGTGCAGTCGTTGTTAACGAAAGTTAAACAACGTGCGGCACGGTCTGAAACTAGACTCGGTTACACCGAGGGATAAGAAAAACCAAGTGTTCTTTTCAGAACAAACTGTTTTTAATAAAGACTCCCACCTTGGAGTCACTCTCCTTGCCCTTTGTGCTAATAATTATTTTTATTTTTCAGCATTTCTAATAAATTTTGTTACAGGAAAGACAGGACGAGGAACAAAGACATCCATTCTGGGGAGGACAGAATGTCGGACTACGACGGGAACTCATCGGCTTCCGAGGCTAGTTCTACGAGGTCCAAGGCTTGCAGAAAGTCCGCCAAAATGCAAAGCCTAAAGGAGGAGAACAGGAAGCTCAGAGCCCAACTAGATGAACTCCTGGGGGAATTCAAAGCCTTCAGGATGGACGCTAGACAGCGAGAAGAAGCTGCAAGGCAGAGAGAGGAAATTGCGAGGCAGCGATACGAGGAGCAGGCAGCGCAACAACGCGAGGAGGCAGCGGAGCAGATTAAAAATCTGCTAGCTGCCATCGCGGACCTGAGAGCGCAGCAGCGAGCAAACGAGGTCCCAGCCCAGCAGACTGCGAACGTTCAAATGGACGAGGACCAATGCGAAGAAGAGGAACCCAGGTCAACGAAACCGGCTCCTAAACGTAAGAAGACGGCCAGGAGCAGCGACTCAGAGTCCGAAAAGGAGACCAGGGAGCCGGAAAGCACCGCAGTGGAGCCCCCCAACCAGGAGAGGACCGGAACCAAGGGCCACTGGAGCGACCACCAGCCTGAAACCAGCGACAGCAGCGGAAGAGACACCAGCGGCAACGCAGGCGTCAAAACCGTCCAGGATACCGCCAGTCATCCTTCGAAGCAAGGATAAATGGAGCCATGTCAGCCTGCGGCTAAAGGAAGCCCGCATTAACTACGTCAAGGCCAAGCTAACCGGCGACGGGATAGCCATCGAGCCCAGCACCGCCGATGACTACCGGAAGCTGACCAGACTGCTAGCCACGGAGAAGCACGAGTACCATACGTACTCACTTCCTGAGGAACGACAGCTAAGAGTAGTGGTGCGAGGGATCCCCATGGGCGTGGAAAACGCAGACATCCAGAGGGACCTCATAGAGCAGGGTTTCGCGCCGTCATCAGTACAAAGGATGACAAGCAGGCGGACCAAGGCCCAGATGCCGTTGGTACTAGTACAAGTACCAAAGGATCAGGAGGCAATACTAAAGGTATCCAGATGCTGTTCACTGGTGGTACGAGTGGAGAGGCAGAAGGTGCAACAGGTAACCACGCAGTGTCACCGATGCCAGCGCTTCGGTCACGCACAAGGCAAGTGCACCGCACAGGCCAAGTGTGTGAAATGTGGAGGTTCCCATCACTCAGGGGACTGCACGAAGAAGAGGGACACACCAGCGAAGTGCGCAAACTGCGATGGAGCGCACCCAGCTAGCTACAGAGGTTGCCCGAAGTTCCCTAAAAAGACAGATGCCCCCGCCCTGAAGCAGACACCAAGGATGCAGCAGCAAGAGGCCAGGCGACCCACCGCTGGAGGACCGAGCTACGCAAAAGCAGCTCAAGGCAACAAGGCAGGGAAGGGTATCAGCCCTGCCAACAAACAACAAGCATCCTCTGAGGCGCAAAACCTCACTGCGATGCTACGACAAATGCAACAAATGTGCTCAGCAATGAGCGCATTTTTTGCACAAATGCCAGCATTTAATAACGCATAATGTCTTTTCAGGTGAAGCCGAACTTCCTGCAGATTGCCTCATGGAACGTCAACGGGCTACAAGGTAGAAAACTTGAAGTGGAGGAACTCCTAGCCCGGTTCGACATAGACGTGCTGGCACTACAGGAAACGAAGATGACGCCGCTGAAGACAGCGAACTTCCCAGGCTACCACGTTTACAGGAAGGACTACGATGGACCAAGACCAATGAGAGGGGTTGCCCTACTGGTAAAGAAGTCGATCGATCACCATCCCATTGTGCTGCCAGACATGGAAAACCTGGAAGCCACCGCCGTAGTAGTGTCAACGGCACGAAATGGCGACATCCAAGTGGTATCCTGCTATCAGCCGCCCCGAAGCCGGATCCTGGATACGGACCTGGACGCAATATTCCCGGACCGAACTCAGGTGTTGGCCATAGGGGATCTGAACGCCAAGTCACAGGAATGGAACAGCAGAGTCACCAACACTCAAGGACGAGATCTGCTGAGGTTCCTGGGACGTCACGCTGACAACATGCAGGCACTAGGACCCGACGAGCCGACACACGACAATGGGATCCATCGACCAGATGTGCTGGACATTGCCATAATGAAGGAGATGACCCTCAATGCAGATATCTCCACCAGGACCGAAGGTTCCACCGAGCACAACCCGATCTTCTTGGACCTAGGAGAAAAGGACAGTGTGGACACTGGAACCTTCACCAAAAGGAGGACAGACTGGGAAGTGTTCCGAGCAGCGCTACAAAGGAACATCGCACACATTCCCAGGATCGAATCCGAGGAGGACGTGGAGAGGGCCATCACCACCCTGGAGTACCAGATCCAGGAAGCGATGGAGGAGAGCACAACAGAGACGGAAACCAGAAGGGCACCAGCGCCGATGGCCAACCTCACGGAGGACATCAGGCAGCTGATACAGGACAGACGGAGGACAAAGAAACGGGCCCAAAGGACCAGACTCCCTGAGGACAGGCACGCATATAACACGCTGAACAGGCGAGTCAAAGCTGCCCTCCAGGAACACCGTCAAGAAGGATGGCAGCGCCACCTGGAATCGCTGGACCCACAGGACAGGAGCATCTGGAACACCCAACGTGCTCTGCGAAACAGGCCAAAACCGCTGCCCCCAATCCACGGAGAGAATGGGATTGTCTACATTCGCCAGGAAAAAGCCGAAGCATTCGCTGACAGCTTGGAACTGCAGTGTAGGGAAAATCAACTCGATGATGAGGATGAGGACTGGGTTGAGGACGTGGAGCGCAGAGTGCGCCGGATGCACCGCCTGCCAGATGAAGATCACATCCGCCCGACCACTCCAGAAGAGGTCAAGGAGATTCTAAGGAGCTTGAAGCCGAGGAAAGCTCCTGGATGTGACAGGATCGGAAACATCGCCCTCAAGAAGCTACCCAGGAAAGGAGTGGCAGCCCTGGTGAATATCATCAATGGGATCTTGAGGCTCAGATACTTTCCGGACAGGTGGAAGAAGGCCGACGTCATCGTCATCCCGAAACCAGGTAAGGATCTAATCTTTCCCTCTTCTTACAGGCCCATCAGTCTACTCTCCGCCGTGAGCAAGGTAGCTGAGCGAGTCATCTTGAGAAGACTGGAAGAGGAAACCGAAGAGCTCCAAATCATCCCGGATGAACAGTTCGCGTACAGGTCAGGACACAGTACGGAACTCCAAGTGCTCAGGATCACTGAAGAAGTCACCAAGGGTTTCAACCAAAATCAGGTCACGGCAGCACTTCTCCTGGATGTTGCGAAGGCTTTCGACAGGGTCTGGCACGATGGTCTACTAGCTAAAATGATGAGTATGGGTTATCCCATTGCACTCGTCAAACTAGTTAGATCGTATCTGCACGGAAGACAGATGCGAGTGAAGATCAGGGACTGTGTGTCCACTTATCGACCGATGGAAGCCGGAGTCCCCCAAGGCTCTGTGCTGTCACCCCATCTGTTCGCTGTCTTCACCTCTGATCTCCCAAGGGCCGAGGGCACCGCTATGGCGCTCTACGCGGACGACACGGCCCTCACGGCAAGATCCTGGAGAGCGAGAACAGCCACCAGAAGACTCCAAGAGGCAGCCTCTCTTCTGGAAGAATGGTGTATCAAGTGGAAAGTCGCCGTCAACGCGGAGAAAAGCCAGACGATTCTCTTCAGGAAAGGACGCAAGGAAACCCCCACAGGACATGTTTCCATGTTTGGTGAAGACATCCAATGGCACGATTCCGTCAAATACCTTGGCGTAATCATGGACAAAGGCCTGACATGGAGACAGAACACCGAAGCCATCGTGGTAAAGGCCAAGCGGACGAGAGCTCTGATCTACCCAATGGTAGGGAACCACAGCAGGCTCAGTCTGAGGAACAAGCTTCTGCTAGTCAAAGCCCTCATCAGACCACAGCTGACCTACGCCTCCGTAGCATGGGGATACCAAGCGAAGACCTATCTGAAGAAGATCCAAGCCGTGGAAAACGTGGCCATCAGGACGGCGGTGAGCGCACCATGGTACGTTAGAAACGCTGACATCTTCAGGGACCTGGAGTACACACCAGTCACCGAAATCATCCGGGATAGAGCGAAGAAACTGTACACCTTGGCCGAGGAGCACAGGAACCCGCTGATCAGGGAGGCCACCTCCTATGATCCGGCCGACGCACCGAGGCACAAGAGGCCGAAAGTACAGTTACTGGATAATGGGTGAGTATAACTAATCCTTTTCTTACAGATGGACCAAACCACGGAAAAGACACGACTAACCAACCATCTTACCACAGACCTTGCGGGCGCCGGTCAGTAAGCCGACCAGTGTCCGTTGTCCCCCTGGCTCCGTGAAGGACGAAAGTGCTAAGAAAGCACTTAGGCCTTCACCTCCTTGAGCTACAGAGCTCATCCTCACCTTGTCCGATGATCCAGATGACAATGTGTCAACTGACACTTTGTGTACTGGCAGTCAATCCCAAGTCAAAAAATATCCGCACAGTTCCTGACAGACAGATGACAACCCCCGGGGGTGACAAGCTGGCGAAGAAAGAAGACGAAGACAGAAGAGCGCCAGAAGAGGCCCTAGCCAGCAGGGTTCATCAGCCAGGACCCAGGGAGGTTAGCCGAAATCTTCGGCACCGCTCACATTTGTGAGTGGGGCCGTTTGTAAAGTAAGCTAACCCGCCCTGCACGAGGCCGGTCCAGGTCTACAGCGATGACTAGGGTAAAAAAGGCAATAGTCCTGCCTGGCCCTAGCATCCGAGACCGTCATCAAGCCAAAAGGATATTGGCGGGGGTGCAAAATACAATCCACTCACCTTTCATGAGTTTATACAGTGTGAAAAAATATTTCTTAAATTATTATAGAGCCAATGAAAACTGGAAACATAAAAACGACGCCTTTTTCTCCAAAAAAATTATTTGAGCAAATAGTTACCATTCAATAAAGTAAACTGTTATAGGCCTCTTTGGTAGATGTTGTTCAAATTAAAACATTTCTCTCAAGAGAATGAAAGTCATCAATTTAGTTATTTTTCGGTATCTTAAATAGTATATTTGTATGTTTATATTTTAAACTGTTAGTTTATGTATGATTTTAATGTTAAATGTATTTTCTCTGACTTGTCTTATATCATGTATCATGATCCTACAGACGAATAAAGATATTATTATTATTATTAACGGAAATTTACTCTCGAGTCAATTTCAAATAATTCGATTTTCTGTCATAAGTACCCAGACTGATACAAATTTGTGTAACTAATATTTAATTCGAGACCATGCACCAACATTTCACAAGAATTAAATTTTCTGAGAAATCATTAATAAATTGTTTCAAATTTTTTGAGCCTCGTTGTATATAGAATATTAACAATTTTGCTTCTGAGTGATCAATGAAGATATTTTTAAAACTCAGGTACGATTAGTTTCTAGTACTACTACTAGTCGAAATATGATTGTAAAGTTAAGTTTTTGTTTTCATAATTTTAGTTCACTTCAGTATCTGAACAAATATTTGTACGTAGGATACATCACAGAATCTGGAAATTTTCGCCTACTTCAATAAAAAATGCGATACATATTCGGATGTGGACTATTAGAAGTTAAAACTACAATAAACCAGTAGTGTACAGAGCTCACTGTTACTATAAGATGTCATTTTTTATTTGCATGCAATTATTCAATTGAAGGTTGTAAGATGTGTTGTATTTTATGTTATATGACGAAATTTCAAAAAAAAAAATGTACATAATAAACAAAATCTTTTTTTATTTATAGGCACAATGGTAAATAATAAGAAATGTGTTGGTTACTACCTGTTACTGAAACATTGAAAATTCGAATACAGTTTTCTTCAGAGGTAATTTTTAAAAAATTATTGAAAATTCGAATACAGTTTTCTTCAAAGTAATTTTTTCAAAAAATGTTCGATTTAAAAACGTATATGATACGATCCGTACCATTTATTTCCAAAATTTAACCAAATTATAATTATTCAATTATACAATTTTTTGGTATTTTATTGGCAACTTCATACAGTCCCGTTTTTAGATCTCTCAAAAGTTTGTTATTTAGACATGTCTGTAGATTTATAATATGCGATTATTATTATTATATGCCCTATTTTTTCTTTTTATGTATGGAATTATATAGCTACAGAAATTTTTTTATATTTTATAGCTTTTTTATATCCCTTTTTGATATGGTACCGTTTTTCAAAATGTTGTACTGAAAATTTAAAAAAATATACTCTATATATTGCTATATTGCTCTAATATATAATAATATATTGCTATATTGCTCTAATGCCTTTATTACAACAGATAAGGAAGCCAATCAAATGTGTGCATACTGCATAAAGGTCAAATATCCCCTCTGAAGGTTTAAAGAGTTATAAATTAATAATTATAAAAACATAATTGAACGTCGTATACAGGAGTTATGGGGTAAACATTTGCCTCTTTAAATGAAACACCCTGTATAATAATAATATCTGAGTGGAGTTATTTTTCCTGATTTCAGCTATAACAGTTTGGCTATTTATTTCCAATATTTTCCGAGATATTTCGGTTGAAAATAAAAATGACTAATACACATTATTTCAAAGTGAAATATCTCAGAGTACTGAAAATAAAACTGCCAAATTAGAGATGAAATCAGTGTAAAAAAGCATCATATATGTATTAATATACAGGGTGTTCTGTTAAAAAAAACACATGTTTACCTCATAACTCCTACGACGTTCAATCGTTTTCTCAAATTCAAATTCTGAAAAATACTAAAACTTTTGTATCTATAATTTTTTCCCTATTTACAAAAACATAAAAGATAAGAGGTAGCTAAAATAAAACCAACAACCCTGTACCATACCTACTTAATATTGTTTACTCTTTTTTTATGCACTTTAAAATGATGTTTACTATTATAGGTAAGCATACCTATTATTATGTTTAACTGAATGCCCCTACCCCTCCTGAGAGGCCTTCTGGATCCGTTAATGTCTCAAAGCTGACATAATCTAAATATTTACCTACATGTTCTATGTGTTTGATATATTACCATTTTTTTTATTATTATTTTGAGTGCAATTTAATGAACGTTTTACCTTTTAAACCGTGTCATAAGAACTTCTTTTAACTTCCATATTTTAAATAAATCTATTTAAATTTGCGTTAACGGACTTTTATATTGTCGCTAGGGCGAGGTTAACCCTCTGTCTAAATTACGCGAAAGAGTGAAATTGGCTAGTACAAAAGACATGTTTAGCAAAAAACCAATTTTCTAAATTTTTCCTTCCCGTATTTTCTATTGACAGGATTGGCCCAAAGTATCAAATAATCGCTGTAACTTTACCAGTAGCCATTTTAAAATATCTGATGTGCCCAGCACATAACTTTCTTATACCAGTACATATCATCCTGATCTAAAAAAATCATTCTATTTAATTCTTCATTTGCCTCAATGAAATTTTAATAGCGTACCTTGAATTATTTCATTAAAATTTTTAAATAATTAATTATCAGCGTCATTCAATATTGTCGTCAATAATAATTCACGTCATATATTTTAATAATTTCTTCTTATTGACATTGGCATTTTTGTAACTAATTTAAACATTTCAAATGTCAAACTGTTAAATTTATCCTAACCCCATTTTACGAAGTCAAATGTGTAAGAAATTTCAGTTTACATCAGCTTTATTTCAGTACTTGGATTTATTTTACTGGCTTGATATAGTAGACATGATTTATAATCTTTCATAAAGAATACATTTTTTTGTATAGGCAAATACAAAAAAGTTTGGCTCCCGTGGGCCTCCTGTCAGCTGGCTAATTTTTCTCATCACCGAATTTACCATTGTGTTTGGCCCTTAGAACATGTGTACCAAATTTGAAAGTTTTATCTCAAAAACTGTTGTTGTTATCGCGATACTACAGACATGCCGACAGATTTTTTTTCATAAAGTTATGTTTTTTCATTATAATTCGTCGAGATTCGTCCAGAAATGCAATAAAATTTTTTATTTCTTTTATGAAATTGTATCTTTTTTCTTCTTTCATTCATTGTCTCTTCTGGTAGTACCACTTTCATCAAATTTAATGTGTTACCTAAAACGTTATTGAAAATCTTAACTGCCAAATTTGGAAAGTCTCCTATTAGTATTTTTTGAGTTATTGCGGATATACACATACACACACACACACACGCACCGACAGACATCATTCGGAAAATAGTCAGAATGGATTCAGGAGGGTTCAAAATGTATATATCAATCAAAATCTCGAGGTCGAAACAAATCACGATTACTATACATCCTTATATTAGGTATAAGAAGTAAAAAATGCTTCAAGGGTACAGGATTTTTTATATTTGAGCACATATGGGTGCCACTAACATTTTTTTTGTCAGCGGTTTTTGAAATATGATCACCAAAATAAAAAAAAATGGGTTGCCTTTTAAAAAAAGAAAAATTCGGTGAAAAAAAAAATATAAATGGCACCTATATAAAAATCATAAGCATTTTTTAAAAAAATGTAAATTTTTATTATTTTACCTTTATTAGTAAAGATCGCTCTGTCAGCGCATATTTCTAATTTATTATATCACGATTGACGCTGGTAGATGGAGTTGCCATTAACTAACCCATTACTACTTTACTGTTACACAGACATATGATTCTGAGATCCTCCTTATGTTCTTAATTTGCACTGACGAAGGCAATAACCAGAAACCGGTCTGCGAATGGTATACGCGAAGGCCTCGAGAAGGATTTCCATTTATTTGGTAAAATTCTTTTACTAGTGGATAATCACCCAACTTTGTATGATGAAATTTTATAAATCAAGACGTGTGTTTAAATTTTGAATTAAATAAAGCGAGAGAATTACGACGTTGGTATCTTGTATTTAGGTATTACTTCTAGTATTTATTATTATTTGTAAACATTTATTGTTGTTTGTGAAAAGTACTAATTTGGAATAATCTTCAAGTCGAAATTGTAGAGGCGAATCAGAAGTAGCATTTATCCCTTGAATTACTTAGACATTATTTGTTTCTGTAATCGCGGCTGCATATTGTTTTTTTTTTTTAATTAAAATGGTTACTTCCTATTTTATTTGCGCTAATGCATACAGTGACTTAATTAAGCCCAATGATACACAGTATGCCAGACACACATACTACATAGATGCAATTCTAAACTTATTTACACATTTCTCTCACCGTTTAAGATGAATTTTCAGTTTCCACTAAATGTTAACAAATTTTTAACGTAACAATGTTAATCCTGAATAAAGGAATTGGAAAATAACGTGTTATACATACCGTAGGAATGAGTTTGTACGTTAGAGCGTGCAGTTGTCATTTCCTGCGTACTAATATTTAAAATTTGCAAATAGTAATAAATACTCAAAGTAATACTTAAATATACGGTACCAAAATCGTAATCCTCTGACTCTACTTAATTGAAAATTAAATAAAGTTGCCACATACACTTCTTGATGATTCATAAATTTAAATCATACAAGGATAAGTGATTAAGCTTTAATTGCGGTTCCCACTAGTTCCCAAATAAATAGAAATCCTCCTTGAGGCTGTCGCGTATGTCATTCGCATTTCTGGTTATTGCCTTCGTCAGTGTGAAGTAGGTACACGCAATGTCAACAAGGAGGATCTTAGAATTATTAAATGTGATAGTAGAGTACTAACGAGTTAATTGTATAGTACGAGAAATCGGTATAGTGACAGGACGTGCGGGGTAAGACGCTACATGAGGGCAAGAAATGTCTTTTACATCACTTAGATTTAAGCGAGAAAGATTATTGTTGTATTTGTTGGCACGCGACCGAGGCGGAGTTTCACTTACATTCTGTGATAGTTCAGGTCCGCACTTAAATTTGTTACCGACTTGTTTAGCATGATTTTATATCTGTTTATTTGCTGGTGTGTTTTTGAAAATAATTTAAGAAGGTTATTGTGTTGCAGTGAGTTGTGCAATATATGGTAAGTGTTATATTACAAGTAATAATTATTTTATATCTATTTATTTGCTTTTGTGTTTTTGAAAATATTTTGAGACGGTTATCGTATTTAATGTAAAAATGTTTCGACCGTGGGAGGCTTCTACGTCTATATCTTATTGTGTTTGTGAAAATGAAAGTGATAGTGATTACAGTGATAAAGAAAATCAAAGTTCATCAGTGTTTTCAGCAAAAAAAAATCGGCTACATTTGAACGAGCAAGCGAAACAAATATGCTTTAATGTTTACAATAATCTTTTGAGGCAATCAGCTAATGACCCTAATTTATATGATTTAGATGTACTAGGTAAAACAGCATCTCTGACTAACATTGCCCGTCCCACAATACATAAACTGGTGAAAAAAGGTGTCCTTCCAAGAAAACAACGATCCGGCATCGGTCAATCGAAAAATCTGAACCCATCGTTGTCAAAACTTTTAAGAACTTTAGTTTACGACGCGTACCAGAAAAATGAAATCTTAACTATTGACGTGGTAGACAGAAAACTAAATAAAATGGATTATCATCTAATATATATCAAATAAACTTTAGGAATTGGATTTAAATAAATTATTAATAAACGCATGGCGATTATGGAAAGCAGACGATTTGAATTGACGAGATTCATATCTAGAAGAGATAAACGAACTCAAGAGGGAAAATAGACCAATTTATTATCTAGATGAAACTTGGTATGATACTCATGACACCGTAAAAAAAGGATGGACTGATGGATCTAGGAAATGTCGACCAATCTCAGTGCCTCCTAATAAAGGGCCTCGGTTGATTATATTACACTGTGCGGAAAAAACATGGACGACTGTAACGTGGATTACCACAAGAACATGGAGGGAGAAATATTTGAGGAATGGTTTGAAATTACCCAACTCCAAAATTAAAACCGAATAGCATTATTGTTCTTAACAATGCGAAGTACCAGTCGAGACAACTGTATAAAATTCCTAACAAGACTTCTTACTAAGCTGGAGTTAAAAATTTTTTATTATTTTTTTTTAATGAAATGATCTCTATTATGAGGAAAATTATAATAAAGCACAACTCTTGGAAGTCCTGCAAACGAAAAATTATGAGAAGAAATATATTATAAACACTGTAGTGGAGAGATATGGTCACAAAGTGTTGAGATTACCGCCTTATTTCTGTATTTTCATTCAGATTGAATTAATTTGGTATACATTGAAGAAAAAATGTCAGAAAAGGAAATACTTTTTCGAAATTCGATAAAAAAGTCGTAGAGTTAATTCAAAATGAAGTGTCGAAAATGAACAAGTAACATTGGGAAAAAAGAATTAGGAAAGTAAATACAACTGAGGATGATTATTTAAAAAATTGCTGAATGTCATGTAAATAGTGGAAATAAATTTATTATTAATTTGAACGAGGATAGTAGTTCATCTGAAAATGAGGAAGAAGCGATGTGAGGTGAGGTAAAGTGAAGTGATGTGAAGTGAAGAAGTGAATTTTGTGATATCAACAAAAAATATTTGTCCACTACTATTAAATAATGTACTCATTATGTATGTGTTTCCTCAAGAATAATGCTACCCATTATTTTCTGCAGTGAATAATGATTCCATTATTCACTGCAGTGAATGATTTCATTATGAATGAACAGTCAAAAACTACGTTAGTAAGTTTTTTTCAAAGCATCATCTATTAGAGTTCTACAAAAATAAAATGGACACAGTACATAAAATATCGAACTCCGAAGATCAAGTTAATAATCCTTCCACTAGTTCCCAATGCAAATACAGTGAATTTACACCCACAAATAATAATATTAAACACATTAATTTAGATGTTAATTCTTTACCATCCATTGAATTGGCGCATTGTTCTAACGTTAATGTAACTATTATTATAACTAAGTAGTTTGTGGTAGTATCTTTTAAAAAATAAATTGTTATGTTAATATTAAATAAATTTTGGTAAATAAAGGTATAAAGCCTAAAATTTTGTTTTGTAAAATAGAGCTAAAAATTCATATTATAGTCGTGGACAAAGTGTAGTATTCTACTCGGGCGATTTACAAAACTCGCCTGAGGCTCGTGTCGTAAACATCACCCTCGTGAATAATAGCCATCATTATAGGCTCGTTGAATAATATACTATTGTTTCTGTTACTATTTTGAAAGTATATTTTTTTGTTTTTATTTTGTTCTTAAAGGTTTCTTGTTACTTTTTAAATAACTTCTTTATTTTATACTAATATTCCATACCCATCCTTTCCTGGCAAGAAATGCTCATACCTTCTCGAGGTTTTTGCTAGCTAGTAACTATTTGTATCAAGCGAACGTAAATACTGTAACTACTGTAGGTGTAATCAATATTTTAAATTCAGTACTTTTATTTCAAGTTAATGCTTTTTCCTCCAATTTAAATTATTGCTAGATAAACTGAGCACAAAAACCTACATTGAAAAGTAAATGAGTGAGCAATACTGATAAAATCGGCTATCCTACTATAAATCCATCTACCAGTGTCAACCGCAATATAGTATATTGGAAAAAATGCTCCGACATAGGGATTTTTATTAATAAAGGTATATACAAATTAAAAATACCAAATTATTTATTTAATTTTCAATTAAATAGAGTGAGAGGATTACGACTTTGGTACTATTTGTAAATTAATTTCATCTCTCTATTGGAATATTTTGGTATTTTAATTTTTATTATACTTTTATTAGTAATATTTATAATTCTATAAGTTCATATCGACACAAAGTTCAATTATAACGAGTGTTTAAGTTCCATATGTCAAGATGATAGTAGAGTGCAACAATATTTTTATTGCACTAGTGCAATAGTCACTTATACCGAAAATTAGTAAATAATGGCCTACGTTTTGTATCATGTAGAAAATAGCTATTTTTAAATAAACCTTTCAACATTAGTTTATCGAATTAAGAATGGCATATTATCGTTAAAAGTAGTTACTTTTAACCCTAGTGTTAAAAATAAAAAATATTCAATTGTGCAACCAATCATCGTCATTAAAAGTTCTTTTACACCGTTGTTAAATTGACATTGACAACTGTCACATTTATTTAATTTCATTTTATTTTCTTATATGTCAAATTCCAATATTTTTATAATTTTTCTAATTATCACTATTGTAGAAAAAATGTGTATGAAACACGCATTAAAAGTGATTTTATTTTGTTCGTGGGGTAGCTTCACTGGGCCTCACCTCGGCCGCAAACTTCCCCCACTACAAAATAAAACGACACATTTAACACTTACATCATTCTCGATGTGGTTTGCTTTCTGTTCTCATAAAGTAAACTTTTTTTACACAAAAAAACTGTTCCTTGTTTTAGTTTCATATAGTGTGTTTATATTCTATTTCAGGTGTTTTTAAATTAGATATTTTTGATTAAATTTGATATTCCATCAAAATTACTGATTTCCTAATTTGTCACCGTCACTTTCCTCTTACCGAAAACCAAAATTTTTCTAGCGAAAACATGTTTGAACGGTTGCCAAGAATGCCAAGGATTCAATTTTGTGGCCACTGATGCGAATTAAAATTTTCAAATTGTAAAATTTATGATAGTCGCGTAATATTTAAGGTATGCCTAAAGTTGAAAAAATTACTAGAGATCGTCAACTAGCGTCAACTCCAGGGTTGAAGCTAGGTGATGTGTCACCGTGTAAATATGTTCATGCATATCACACGATATCTTACTTTGCCGTTATTTCGGCAAATTTGGTAACATCCAAAGTTAATACAAAGAGGGCTGAAAGTATTGGTGAATGTATGTATTTTCAACTAACGATCACAAGAGTATGTTGTCTATATGGTTATTTACTTCGTATAATGGCTTCTTACCTTCTTTGGGTATTAAGCCATACAAGTAACAATTTAAATACCTTTTATTCAGGTTTTATCAGTGCTCTATAGTAGCCAGTTCATAAACTAGTGATTTATACCAGATTTATTATATGCTAAGTGCACTCGAAGATAGTTTTGCCTTAAAGAAAATTTTAAAAAGTCTTCAAGAAGTTATATCAAAATTAAGTTATCTTTTAGTCTTTATTAGCTTATTCCCTGGAAAAGTGATTTCCAAGCGGCGTGACATTCATTGACCGCCCAGAAGTCCCGACTTAATGCCCATAGATTTTCTCCTATGGAGTTACTTGAAATCTAAAGTCTACAGTAAAGCCCCCAGGACTTTCATTCAATTAAAAACCAGAACTTGGGAAGAAATCCAGAGAACTGAGCAAGCACTATGTCGGAGAGTTGTCGAAAATTTCCATTCTCGTCTTAAAGAGGTACAGCGACGTGAAGAAAGGCAATTATTTTTCAAACATAAAAAATATTTTAAATAAATAAAATTTTTAGTAAACGAGTTTTATTCATTCAAAAAGAGGAAAACGTTCCAGGACACCTTGTATATCAAGAATAGAAGGTCAAAGGACAAAATTATCTGAAATAAAATGAATTTAGAACAGTATAAGGAATCAAAATCAACAAAAAAAGACAGAGCATTGCATATAAAAAAAAACAAAGTTGCAGAGTGCTGTGCATTTGCGCGCTTTCCGAAAAAATTTTCGAAATCTGCACAAAATATTTAAAAGTTACTCTTTTGATGTTTTTTTTACCTACAGTAGTTTACGAGAAAAATACCTGCCAACCTGTATTTATGAGCAAACTAGTTTTGGATAATTTGTAAAGTTCAAAGAATAGATTTGGCATTTCACGAATCTAAAATATATTTAATGTAGATAATCTGGCAAGGGAACCATTTGTTATAACTCCTAATCTCAAATTAAAATGAACATAATTTTCATACACACGGATCATTTCTCTAATATACAGACTGAAATTGGTTGTCTACAGATAACACTGATGAGAGAATAACAGGTTATTTTAAATAGTTATTAGATGTAAAGGGGGCCTAATCAGTTACCTTGAATATTTACCTTACGCCTGTGTCATTTAAATTGCAGTTATTCAAAAAGTATTTTAGAAATACAAATTTAGTCCACATATTTTTAAGAATATTTAATATTACGACACCAGTTAATTAATGATAAAACATATTTAATAAACCTCGATCCTTCGCCTTTATTTGAAATTTACCTGGCAAAATGAGATATTTAGGAGCATGATGAAAGATACCATCTTTCAACGTATAGTCTCAGATTTCGTTAGATCGAGTTTGAGCTACATAAAAAACAAAAAATTCTTGTTTAAATAGACTTATAGATAATTAAACTAAATTCCATACAAACAGTAGGTGTTGGTAGTATTTTTACTTTGATGTGATCAAATCGGAATCAGGTTATTCAAGTTAGTCAAACTTTTATGAATATAAAATTATAAAGATACTTAATACAAAATAGAAAAAATGACATAATACCAAGTAGGTAAGCATTTTATACATGAAAATAAATTTGAAACAGTATTACAGTTGTGCCAAATAAAAGACAAATTTGTCTTGATTTAACGTTTCTAGAAGAAAAACAAGAACATCCCTGAATATATTCGCCGCTTTGTCCGCTGTTGCGAAGGAGAACAAAATTCTGGTGACCTCGTTTGTGAGGTCGATCAATACCACCGACCATCCCCTACATTTGGCATAGACTCGTCCTCCAGATCCATGCTGGCTCCGGACTCCGGGATACTGCATCTCTCTCGCACCAAATTCGTATGAACTCTATACTCTACTATGAAACCAAACTTCTAGTCTAAAAGAATTTTTAGTCTGAAAAGTTTTTGAGATAATTTGCTAATAAAACATTTTTTCCTATTTCGTAAGATTATGTCTTGATATTAAAATCGTCTTAATGGGAATTCTCAGACTGGATTAGCATTTATGCAATTATCACTTCTTGAAAGATTTTGTTTAAAAAAAATTGAGCGATATCTTCGATCTTTTTATTAAATCTGCATTTAGAATAGGACCCACTAACATCAATTCAAATGTTTATTGATGACGTTATTTGTGAAAATTCACTTTGAAATTAAATAATTAGTTTCGTCCAATGATTTCAAAAATATGGGAGAAAATAGTCCATATTAGAATGAAATCATTTCTGCTGAATCATTAGCTTCTGTCGTATTTCCCAATTGCTGAAATTAATGGTAAAAAAATCCAATTAATTACAAGTCACTTATGGTGTACCACAGGGTTCCATTTTGGGACCCTTACATTTTATAATCTTTGTAAACGATCTCCCCAATAATGTCAATTATTGTATTGACCTCACTATATTTGCTAACATAACTTTACCTTAGTACTCAGATCAGAACTTCAAATTTAGTAGCTACTAAATACACACGAGAAGCTAAATGATTTTTTTCAGTGGTTTAACAATAATGGATTATTTGTAAATGGTTGTAAGGTTGTAAAACAGTTTTCATTAAATTAAATTAAAAAAATTAAAACATATATTAAGGCAACTGATTAAAATAAACAATAAATCTATGGAACAGGTATATGCGACAAAGTTTCCAGGTACATACATTAAGAGTACGTTAAGTTGAGAAATTCATATACAGATAATTTATGTAAAAATTTATCCTGTATCTGTCATGTATTTTACATGAAGCAAAGCAAAAATGTGGTTAAGGCGTATTAGTTACTACTAAGCACAATTTTATTCTCAGATAACATTTGGTATTGTATTTTGGGGTTCTTTGGATTTTGTTAATAGAATACTTAAAATGCAGAAAAATGCAATGTGTTTATAGCGCGAGTTTCTAGATACTACTACTCTGCCATTCATACACTCCGGGCTCAAAAGTCCTTGGTCCCCCTGCTGACGTAGGACGTACACACGAGGACGATTACTTCTATGAATATTCATCACCTTATAATAACTTACAAATCAAATAAATTATTAAAATGGTAGGCGAGACTACCAAATAAATATATAGAGTAAATGTGGTAAAATTATTTGGCTCTTTTCTTGTCATCAATTGCTGTTGTTTTGTGAAACAATATTATGCTTGTATGGGAGGTTTGATTTGTAAGGTGATATTTTATTTTTGACTTTAGTTCTTAAAATTTACATTGGTACTTGAAGATTTTTTACTAATGTGGAAGATGATAAAACTAAAAAGAGATAAGAGGACAACTTCGTAATTAAGTAACGAAATCAAATTTAAGACAAAAAAAAAATTCCCCATAACGAATAATGGGATAATACAAACGACGCCAGTTGTGAATTAGTAATAATATTAAGTAACTAAATAATAATACTTTTGAGAATGAAAACTCGACATCTGTATCCATTCCATGCTAACCCAGTTTACCTGTGACGCTAGTAGGATTTTCGAAGATACAGGTATGACAATGGTTCATCCATCTAGAAATAAAGATTTGTAATCAAAAGGATGTTGAACAAACAAGACGATCAAATCAAACTAGGTTTAAAAGCATATGGCTCATCTCAAATATGGAAGAACATATATAAGTCCAGTGTTGAAACATAAATTCGAAACCAACAAGATAAATTTAAAATTAATTAGTGACATAAGAATAAAAATACAGCAAGATGCGTTTGATAGTTTAGAAATAGCAAAATGAAAAGTATATGAAGAGTAGCAAAGACCTCAAATTGACCAGTTTACTGATTAATAGACCATGCTGTAGAACCAAAAATTCTACAAAAAAATTTAATTATCTCGAAAAAATAATGTTGCTAAAAAACCACCGAGATCACACAGAAGGCCTTCAGCCATTAAAAACATTTAAAAAATGTCCGAGACCGAAATTACACGGGTTCAAAATATCACATGTCACAACCACATTTTTTTTCAAATTAGATAAAGAATAAAAAACCATATTCAAAACTTCAAACAGTAATTTTTTATCTCAATTCTGTAACGAAATTGCAAGCCATTTCATTCCAGTTTGTTGTTGTTCCACGATGAATTAAGTTTCTGCCAGTCTAGTCTAGATGGTGCCACTGATTTCTACTGGTTTTGCAGATTTTTGCACTAAATATCCATCTATCTTTATTGCTCATACTCTACTCTCAAATGTCTGTCTCTTTCCAAACTATAATCGAGTTTAGGTAGCAGAATACTACGATGCGACTTTCTTCTTACTAGGGCAGCCAGAGACAGTGGTTGTCTCTGGTGCCGCGTTCTGATGGAAACCATCTCTAGTTCTGCGGTCTGGTAAGATTTATATGTTTTCTGGTATTATCTTGTGATTTTATGCTCATCATTATTTAAAAAGTTGCTATATTGATTTAAAGTACCTTTGAGGTAATTTTCATAATAATATTGTACCGTAATTATCTTAATTTACGCCTTGGGCAAATTTACCTTTCGGTGATCAGTTCACCTTGGTTGTTCTTTGGAACAGCCATCATTAATATTGATTAATATCAATTTATCGTGCCTTGTTGGCAATTTATCTAATATCCCTTTGATATTGTAATAATTTCGTGTGTTAATTTAAACTAACTTTCGGTTATTGTAAATTTTAGATTTACTAGGCAACGGATGCCGCCATTTTGTATCGTAGTTAGTTGTTTTCTTTGTATCTTGATGTTTTAGGTCACTTAGCTACGTTGGTAGCGCTCTCTAAACAGTGGTGACTGGTGACATTTGGAGATTGGTATACCTGGTTGGACAAAACCTATTTGTTTATAACCTGTGAAAATTGTGAAAATTATCTAATTTGGTGCATTTGTTTTGTGGTGGATTATTTTATACCAGTGCATATATTTATCAACCAGATCTCAGAAACGTAAGGTTTTCTAAATTTAAAATATCGAATGCTTACTTGAACGTTTTCTTAGTATTGTCATGAACGCTGCTCTAGTGGAGCTTTGCCTAGTTCTCTGGCAAAAATACCTGCCTAGTTATCTGGCACTTGATTAACTTTTAATTATCTAACGTAAACATAGTCAAGTATATATCTTTATCTAACTTTATCTGCAATTCATTAGAACCTCTCTCGGAGGAACTAATAAATGATTTAATTTACCGTTACCTTTAAGTTGAAAACTATCATATTGTTCTATATTTAGCAAATATTTATTTACGTTATCTTTCTAGTTGTCTGTCTGTATACAGACATTCTAAATTCTATTTTCTTGAAGATTAACTTGTTTTAGTAAAAAAATATCTTAACATTTAGTGAATACCTATTTCACTTGTTTATTATCATAGCTACCTAGTTTATTTGTTGGACTAGTATTTTGTCTATTTAACGTAACTTTTATTAATACTTAAGTTAGTTGAAGTCTTCAACTTCCTAATATATTGTACGATACCGATCCTAATTTGGTTAGTTTGCAATTTACTCTGTAAATTTATGTTAACTCATAGTTTGTCTACGTGTCTGGACAAATCAAACGTCACAGCTTTTAACTTTGTTTTGCCTATAATACTGATCTCATAAAACTCTCCCCTTTTTTATGTTAATACCTGGACCAAGAGAAGAGGAAAACTGGTGGATCGAACTGATCATTATATACAGGGTGGAGCAGAAAAACAATATTTTATACAACTGGCATTCTTTCTCAAGGGTAACTGCAGTACTGACAGTGGTGAGTCAAATTGACACCGAACCCATTAAGAGCCTAGCCGTTGGTGGATTCTTCGCTGGACTAACCCATTGGAAGTTGTGTAAGATCTTCGTCCCCAGTAAACATTTATATTTGGTCAGAAGAAATTTCTGAGAGATCAGGCATTTAATTTTTTTCTCTTTCAATTACATATTTTTTTGTGTGGTTACCTAATTGTTGGTCTTCAACCATGTAAATTTTTATTGACATGTAAATGTGTACATATGCTAGTCTTGATTATACTTTTTATAAAATAATATCTTTTTATTCAACTTCCTTACCAACCGAATTCAAGTTTTAACGTTATCTTTACCTTTTAAAGTAAAATTTTAATTATTTGGTACTTCCAAAGTCCTGGCGCCCAGCCTAGATTTTGGTGATAACTCAAATCAATCTAAGCCCTTATTCACGACCTGCTCACTGAGCTACCGGTCAATAAGTACAACCCCCAGCTTATTGTGTTATGCCAACAATTGGACGGGAGGTGTTGCAATTCTCAGATTTTTTAGAAGCCAAATTAGTAAAATTAATTGTCATTAGAAAACTGCTCCGCAGCAAAAGCACGACGACGAGCGCCACGGTGCACTTAACAAACATCAAAATTGTCAAATTTCATAAAGACATTCATAAGCAATAATTACAAACCGGTCTGAACGATTTTACTGCAATCCGAGAGGCCCCACAAAATTTTAATTTCAGTGGTCGACAGAAGCAAATAATTATCAGTGGCCAAAGCCATCATAAAATGGTAAAAGTTAAAGTTCTATATTTCTAGCACACAAATTGTAAAAGATGCTAGTCGCACCCACCTAAAAATTAATTTTTACAAAGTCAGTTATATAAATAACAATTAATATCAAAGTAAAATAGTTTATGACAAGATAATAATAATAATTTCAGGCAACAATCATTGTTTCCACAGCGTCTCATTAACCGCTAGATTTATTTATATGAGACTTAAACTTGTAAAATTGAAGTTTGGTACACCGTGTAACGGACCAGCCAGACAGCCAGCCGTATCGGCAGTTTTGGCAAATCGGAGCTTTCGAGTGTAGATGTTATTTTTACTACGCACTTTCAAAAACATGACATCATGTTAACATCGCAATAGACGACACAACCCCTATAAATACAAAATTTCAGGCAAGTTACGACAATTCTACCACACGGCTTCACCGTGGTACTAAATTCATTTTACAAGTATTACATTCATTTTTCAAAGTATAAAATTATACCACTCGACACCAAAGAGCAAGTATCGTGGTACTAAATTCATTTTTTAAGTATAATTTTTCACTTTTTGCATTCATACAGACTTGATGTCCCTCCGCGAACGACAAATAATTAACATAAAACCGGGTGTGAACCCCATTATTAAACATCAACTGATCTAGAGCCCTTAGACAGTCCCTCGTTGACCGTTTCACAGGTAATAGATCTCACACGGGCCCCAGAAGTTGTAAAATTTCTCCACGTTCATCCAAAGGACTCCTTGTCCAATTTTATTTTTGGTCTTAACGACTTAATCAAATAAATTTTACACTTTCACAAACCACCTGGTCTCACTAGTAAAATTCAATTTTGTAAGGAACCCTCTGTTCAAATTATTTTTTGGCCTTCAGCAACTGAAAAAATAAATTTCGTAGTTCTAAATGCATTTGCACGGAAATAAAAAGACATTTTTGCACAAAAGCTGACTGAAAAAATATTTTCACTATTAAAATCATGTTCAGGCTAGAAAATAGCCAAATTTCCAGAGTCCCCCTGTGCAATTTTTTTGTGCCCCAATAAATAAATAAAAAGCATAAGCCTCTTGATTAAATTCTTCAGCTACAAAGCATGAGGTAGAATCAAGTCCCTCAAGCCAGGACCACCGAAGAGAAGTTGCTGAAGTCTTGCTCAGGCTCTGCTAGCATAGCCAAAGGCACACAGAAATTCAACGAGGTTAAGAACAGGCTACCTTACCTCTCTGTATAAACAAAATCTACCTGGAAAAAATTCCATTCCTACGATCAAATACCAGGGCAACAAAATTAAAATTATTTTCGTGGCAGCAAGTCACGTGGCGCCCAACTTAATAGAAAAAAATAAAAACCCAGCTAGGGAGAAATCAAAAAACAGGTCTTCAAAAAAACACAAATAAAAGAAAACTAACTTGTTGTAATTTGTGACAACCACGGTTCACCTAAATACATGCAAGCATATGCATTAAAACAAGAAGTATGTCCCTTTTATTAAAACACTTTTCTATTACTATTTCTCCTTATGTATTCTTTTGCAATGGCTAGCAATCCTAATTCCAGTAGCCCTCATCTAAAAGGCAATATCGTCGCCTGATCTACCACAACTATTAGTTTTTATTGGTTAATAAACTCAAATGTCTATATCGTGTAAATTCTTCATATTACATATTTTTATGTCTTTCGTATTCAACAATAAAGTATTTATTTTCATTATGTTTGTTCAGAAGTAAAGAATTAGGAAGTCAGAACTAGTGCTAAGAAATCTCCGTCTCAAACTATACAAATCATCGTTTGAAACATACATGATAACAAAAGAGAATAATTCCCTTTGATGATAATAATACTAACACACCAAATGGTACATCTTAACAAAAGTATAAACTTATGTATGTAGGTACGTACCTACATAGAACATTATTGCGAGATATTATTTTTTTAAATGAAAACGATATTTTTCTTTACAATGAAATTTTCAGCGTTAAAACATCATCAAAAATTTAATACATTTTTTTCGGCTATATTTACCATGATGAATATTATTGATCGCGCATTGTGTAAACATAACTGTGAGAATGTTATTTTTAATTGAAACTCGTGTTTAGTAGATTCGAAAACAAACAAAACGAAAGCACTTATCAATATAATAGCCACAATACATCACACATTGAAATATTCGCAGACACGTGTTTTGGGACATACATATTATAGGCTACTAATATTGAAACTAAAAGAGTAGAATAGGAAAAATAAATTATAAAGTTTTGCTGCTTGGGGAATATACGAGACAAGTGAATAGTGGTCGCTTCACCCCCAAAAGTACTCCAAACGCACCCTGTCATAGTTTTCGGCGTTTTTCTCAGAAACAGTTCGTCCCACAAAAACATTCATATTTACAAAAAATATTCCCTATAAAAAAGCCTATAAATGCAATGTATTTCGAGCAATTACCGATTGACATGAGGGGAGTATTTTTTCTAATTCCAAAAATGTCTCTTAAGTGTGGGGTTGCATAAGAAAACTTTGAGAAAACAATTATTGCAAATCTTAACCTTGACTCCATATCTTTTGGGATAATAGTAATACAAATTTCAAAATAAGGTCATAATATGCAAAATATACATAATTTGATACCTTTGGTTTTCTTAGACGTTATTTGGATCTCACAAGGGCCGGTCCATACAATTGCCGCACACTGTATACAAGTCCCACTTCTGATAGAAAGAGCCTAATAAACTATGCTTTTAAATTTTCTTCCCCTGAATAAGTTTGCTAATTATATTTTATACCAGGTAAAAATGTGGCATACTATGATTAAAAATAAATACTAAAAATGTATAAATCATGTTAGGCATTTCTTTTACCAAAAATTTTTTAAAACAAAACTTGATCAGAATCATTCCAAAAGGCAAAATTCAAAATTTGCATAAAAAAATAAAGAATATTCTCAAAAATGTATATGTACATAAATAATAAACCACATAAAATGCAGCTATATTTAAGAGTAAAGTTGAATAATCTGAACTAGTTTACAATAGCACGCGGTTTCATGAAATTTTAAAGAGATTTACAAATATCGAGTGACCTAGTTAAAACAGAAAACAATTTATGCCCTCTTATACGTCGTCAGTGGAATAGTGTTTCAAGAATGCTCATAACGTAAATCTTGAGTTCAATATACGTTGCCAATAATATTAAATGATGGAATGGGAATAGATAAAATAAAGGGATCTATATATTTTATTTGATTATTATTTCTGCATGGGAAAAATATACAATGGATTGCTTGTGTAAAAAATATATTTCAGCTATTTCCTTGAAAAATATCTACACCTTCAAAGTGGAGTAGTGTGTGAGCATCATTTTTAAAAATAGCAATTTATTACAGAAATCTCTGGACAAGAAACAAAGTTAAAATGTATTTAACCGGCTCGGTGGAGTAGTTGATTAGAGCGAGGGTAGGTGTGACTAGGTAATCTCTTCATCGCTGCGGGTTCGAATCCTGCCACTGGCAGTACCAATGTCGGTGGGAATGATTGTGTTTTTTCGTAAGTGTAACCCTCAGCCGTGTAGCTTCGGCTTTGGATCGAAGGTTGTCTAATTTCTGTGATTATTTATTTATTTTATTATAACGTATAGATTTTCTAGCTTATTTCTTGGAATTTAAATCTAAAAACTATTCTCATATTTATTTGCATAATAATTTAACAGGCGAAGCAGTAGTTTCTTACATACTAAGTAGATAAGTATATGAATTCCGCCGGGTTTTTGCTTTAAAATTTCGTTTTCATATAAAAAAAAACAAATGATATGCCGAGCTCGGTAGTTCAGTGGGCATTGAGTAACGAACGTAGCTAGTTTTACTGTCCGCCGACTCTCGGCTCGACCCTTACAAATTCGAAGGGAGTGGTTGGTTGTGTCCGCGGTTTTCAACAGTATAACCTCCGCCACTGCTGCTCCGGCTTTTAATTTGGGAGTCGTCTAATTCATGTAGTGTGTATTTGTTTTCTTATGCGATAAAAGGGCACAGTTCACGACTGGCAACTCCGTTTTTACAGGAAGTCCTTTATTAAACACTAAAAATAATTTAGCTTTTCTTATTCATTTTTATTTACCCACGGAAAATCGCAGAGGTTCTATTGGACCAGCTGCAGTGACGTCACGCCGCATCACTCAGGCCTTGTTTATACTTAGTACTAGACTTGGTCTTTTCGGAGGAAAATATTTCATTTGAATTTATATCTATTTTAAAACGATTATACCGCTTTTTTAAACAAAGTTGACAGTAATATTAATAATAATAATATATGCCATGAGTATTTTCTATTATTCGGTTTTTTAAAAAATGTGAGTACATCATAAAATAGAATTTAAAAATTTTTCTTTACAACTGCTCAACTGGAAAGTGCCAGAGCCAATATTTCCAAGAAGTTCATACAGTTGTTCAATATTGTTCCAATTATTTGTGTGACCTGTAGCTTAGTATCATTGAACCAAATCTTAAATTATTTTACGTAACAAAATTATTGGGATATTATTTAAAAATTAAAATATTGAGCCGCTCCCCATATAATTATATGAGGTATATTTATTGTAACTTTTAAAGTTCTTTTTGTATTTGCACATCTTAAAAAACATAAAAACTTAGCTCAGCTTTAACATCTCGAATTTTCGAAAGCAAATACTTTCAGTCTTTATACTTTTTTTAAATCTCTTTAAATTATTTTAAGCTAAATTGAGCAAACAGTAAATACATATAAATAAAATTCATTATGTTTTTGTAAACGTGTATTTTTCGGAAATTCGAAAGGTGGCGTATAGATATGCAACAGAACGTAGTAACGTAACTCAGTCGCGTGTCAAGTCTGGTTGGCGTTCCGTAACATCGTAGCGTCATATCAAGTTATCAGTTTAATCTTTGGGCGTTGCATCAAAAAAATGATACGAACTCATGTTGTACGCGAGTTCGCTACCCTTCAAGCTCGAAAAATATATTTTTATTAACATTTTGACCTTGAAACATTCACTACAACCACAAAATTAAAAATTTATTAGATATGTAAGATAATATACATTAATGTGGCTCATGTAATCTGTTAGTATTATTATTATTATTATTATCTTTCGGTTTATCCGATGCCAGACAGTCCTACCGCGGCCTTCGACGCCTCACGAGTCGCGCCGGCGCATTAACTACAGCCACTCCCCACATCCCGCAGGGTCAGTGACTGTAGATACCAGAATCGCGTGCCCTAAGCAGATGGAGAGAACCCAGAATGACCGCCTTCTGCATTTGTCCTGCTAGCCACTCAGCTGATTTTTGGCAGACCGGTATGATTTTCAGTTCCGAGAGCAGCGTAGGCTTTATCCCTCCGAGTACATCGATTATTAGAACGACCATTTTTACCAAGTAGCCTGGGTACAGCACTTGGAGCTCGTACCGGAGATCGTGGTATTTGGTCCGTTTCTTCTCCTCGTTCAAAGTGATGTTTTTCTCCGCAGGTGCCGAGAACTCGATGACATACATTATTATTATTATTATTATTATCAATATTATAACCATTTTTTATGAGGCGGCAAAGTTGAAAAGGGTGGCAAAATGGCTAGCACCAGCCCTGATTACCTATTTCATCTCGAATGTAACTATAACCCCTAGAGACATAACTTTAAGACATTGAAATATACGTTCATTAGCTCGTCTAATGAAAAAAAAAGCTTATTCTTGGGAATACGAAACCAAAAAATACTTCCGTTTCATTCGCAAAGCAAGTAAACCAAACAAATTAATCTCATATTTCTCGAAGGGTTCTGTTTGCGTGATAGCTTTAAAAAACTTCAGTAGTTTGATTTTACATTATCTGAGTGTAGAGGGTTTTTAAGAGCTTCATCGATTTTACATCTAGATTCCTTCTGCCTTAAAAATGGCGCCGATGTACAGTCATATGCATAAATTAATTTCGCTTGAAATCAAATGACATTTTATACAAGCGTTTTGATTGTCATTTTAGTTGCTAAATAATATACTTTTCCGCACAAGTGACACTTTTAAACACTACCTAGTGCGTAAAAGTAAAAATAATAATAATTATGAAACTTTTATATATTATAAATATTTAAAACACAATTGCTTAAATTACTAAATTGACCATTGGATATCGTTCTTGGTTTTACTTATAGACTAATTTCAATGTAGGTGGAAACTGAAGCAGATATCAGTTCAGAGCTGCTGTTTTCGGATTCTTTGTCGACAGTTTATTTTTATTGCTGTTTCTTTCTTTCCCAAAATTCTCCGTGAAATTTCTTTCTTATTCTCCAGAGAATTTTCTACGCAACTTACAGCAACGGAACTTAAACGCCACCGTCCATGCCGCTTAAGTACTGTGATGTCTGCTCTGCTGGTTTACAATTGGTGAAATTGTAAAAATATTCGACTTTTCGAGGAAAATTTACTCTGAATAAAAAGTTTTTGCTTTCCTAAAAAATACGATTTACGTTGAGAAATTTTATATTCTTTATACAGGTTGCTCAAAAATTACACAAAACTTGAAATTCGCCTAAGAGCAAATTTACTTTATTTTTAATTTTAGAATGTCAAATAAAAAGTAGTTTCATGTTTCATGGCCAGTCAAAACCCAAAATGTCTAATGAATATTGGAATGTTTGTTAAGTAGGAGAATTTTTAGTATATAACGTTAGTCAGTTTTTGCAACCTTTTCTATTTAGCTAAATAGTATGTAAGCGTCAGATAAACAATTCTGAATTTATAAAATACCTAACAATGAGATGGTACCTTACAGGAAGGTATATTTCAAAAATACGCGTTACAACTCGTAATATACAAAAATAATAATATTCAAGCAAATTTTTGAATTTTGGTTGGAAATAAAATTTAAAACTTTTTATTTAACACTGTTCCAAAATTATAAAAAAGGCGAATTTACTTTTAGGCAAATTTCAAGTTTTTGTAATTTTTGAGTACCCTGTATAAAAACATGAAGTATCTCAACGTGAATCGTATTTCTCTTAGGAAAGAAAAAAATTTTATGTAGAATCACTTTTTCTCGAAAAGTTAAATACTCTAGCAATTTCACCTCTTGTAAACTCCATTCGCGGACATACTGTACATATAATATTTACAACCTATTTCTCCACACACCAACTCTCAAAGGTTTTGTAGGTCTCTTCATAATTTTTTTCTTTTTTCTGGAACCAGTGTAGTCAGTGCAGTCTTTGCCGCATTTTCAATACAGAAACACTCATTTTGAATAAAATTCTTACAAAAATCTCTCGAGAAAATTTATATACCAAACATGTTGACTTCAATTTTTATTAAACAACATAACTAAGTCCCTAACAACCGATTTTTAAATCTGTCACCTGCCTACTTTTGTATTTTGCAAAAATTTTAAATGACATTTTTTGACAACGACATATTAGTATAAAACGCGTTATATGAAATACGTTACGAAACCGATGTGTTTTAAGCACTAGATGTGTTGTCCAACACTTTTGACGTCGCGTGCTTAAAACACATCCTTTTTGCAACTTATTGCATAAATATTTACTACGTAATATATTTAAAATATCTGATGTGGCCAGCACATAACTTTCTTATACGTGTATATCATCCTGATCTAAAAAAATCATTTATTTAATTCTTCACTTTATCTTAATTAAATTTTAATAGCGTACCTTGAAACGTTTCATTAAAATTTTTAAATAATTATCAGCGTCATTCAATACTGTCGATAATAATTCAAGTTATATATTTTAATAATTTCTTCTTATTGTGATTGACATTTTTGTAACTAAATTAGACATTGGAAATGTCAAACTGTTAAATTTATCCTAACCCCATTTCGTGAGGTCAAATATGTAAAAAATTTCAGTTTACATTATCTTTACTTAAGTGCTTGGAAAATAGGTTTTATTGGCTTGGTATAGTAGACATGATTTATAATCTTTCATCAAGAATGTATTTTTTTGTAAAGGCAAATCCAAAAAAGGTTTGGGACCCGTGGACCTCCTTTCAGCTGGCCAATTTTGCTCATCACCGAATTTATCATTGTCTTTGGCCTTTAGAACATGTGTACCAAATTTGAAAGCTTTATTTCAAAAACTGTGGCTGCTATCGCGATACTACAGACATGCTGACAGATTTTTTCAATAAAGTTATGTTTTTTCATTATAATTGGTCGAGATTCGTCCAGAAATGCAATAAAAAATTTTACTTTTTTTTTCCCGAATTTGTACCTTTTTTCTTCTTTCATTTATTGCCACATTCACCAAATTTAATGTGTCACCTAAAATGTTGTTGAAAATCTTAACTGCCAAATTTGGGAAGTCTCCCATTAATATTTTTTGAGTTATCGCGGATACACACATACACACATCCACACACACACACCGACAGACATCATTCGGAAAATAACCAGAATAGATTCAGGAGGGTCAAAACGTATATATCAATCAATATCTCGAGGTCGAAAAAAATCACGATTACTATACTTCTTTATATTAGGTATAAGAAAGTAAAAATTTACTGGATCTGTAAAAATAAAACAATATTTTCATTAGGTAATAAAATAATCGAGTTGTAGAGAAATATAATCACATCGATTCCTTTTTATTATACGTCCTTACCTAACTGACGCGGTTTTCCACAAAACACTTGCATTCGACGCGCGCTTCGCCAATCAAGTTAGCATCATCTGAGATGATTAAAACATTTTTCAGTTTTAATCATCTTCAGATGATGCCAACTTGTTGACAAAACGCACGTTGAGTGCAGTATATGGTGTTTTAGTGTTTTATAGAAATCACGTGGATTAGTTTCACATTAAAGGTTCCAACTCACTTCAACATACTTATCTAGTGTTTTTAATATTTTAGATAGATTTAAAAAATCTGCGAAATAATGTCACCATCCCATGTGACAAAACAAAAAGGAACAAATATTAAAATGCTTGAATTCAGAAGAACAATCCGTTTGCGACATACATGGTTAAGGTCGTACCAAAGAAAATAGTTAATTTAAGTGTCACCTTGAAAATAAAAATCGGCCTGTTCAAGCGTTGAGGAAAATGGCATAAACTCAAGTGCTGTTTTTTTTATTTATTTAGAAATACACCATCCAACAGTACAAGTACCAATTACAGGATGGGAAAAAAGTTGATAATACAATGCACAAAAAGAAGAGACATGAATATTAAAAATATACATATATAACACATGAAATACGGAATATTGAGTAAAACAAAAAGAACTGTCAATAAAAATAAAATTAGAAAGTATCATGTGGTGCTAAAGAGTAAAAATTGTGTATAAGTAAAATCAAGTGCAAAGATTGACAATGTTTAGGTACAAACATTTACAACTTTAAATTTTGTATTGTTTTTATATTTCTATAAAATATATCAATTCTGTCCTGCAGGTAGTTATATGTATTACAAATAAAATAAAGGGGAGAAATTGTAAGTGATTTGTCTTAGCTGTGACAAGATAAAAGGTGTTGGCATGTCTAGACTGAATACGTGGTAGTGAAAAGGTCAGTTTTTCTCGTACAGGTGGATAAATTACCATATTATGTATTAATTTAAATAAACATGGCAATGCTTGTTTATTTCTATGCGTTTCGAGGCTTTCTACAGCAAATCTTGTGAGAAGTATTTTACGGCCAACTCTAGTGCTAGAGTGGGCCGTGAATATTTGTTGTGGGACCCCTACTCCAGAGTAAACTCCATCTATACATAGGATATAAATTTTGAAAACGACTTTAAATATTTTTTTAGCGAATCTCCATAGACTAAATAACCCAGATTTGCAGATTAGGGATACATATTCCAATTTTGACATCACGAAGGTGTTAAAAAACAGTAGAAATATGGAAATATATATAAACCTTTAGTATTTCTTACAACAAAACCCAAGTTTCTATACGAAGACTATATGATTTGCTCGATATGGTTTTTACACGTTAATTTGTCATCGAATGTGACACCGAGATCTTTGATAAACTCGGGACGGGTCAGCTCAATATTATACAATTTACATTCATAGAGGATTGGATTTTTTTCTGTTATACGACATAACATTACTATTTTCTACATTGTGTGAGGTTATTTTCATCACACCCTTTTATAATTGTAAAAAGGTTATTTTGTAACTTTTCACAATCAGCTACTGATTTTATGGAGGTAAAAATCTTTGCATCATCGACATACAGTAAGACGCCAACATCCAAATCACTCACTACATCGTTAATGAATAGAACGAACAGAAGGAGGCCCAGGGATGAATCACTCTGTATAACCACAAAAGAAATAGACAAACAGCCCAATGACCTTTTGATATAATCAAGTTAATTGTCACTCGCTGCCAACAAACAGTTTAAATACATAGCTAGATTTACTGTTTTTATATTTTTTGTTGTAGTATACGCACATACTTAATAGAATGTCAGCAAGATATTGCATGTCAACTTCTGGTACATCCCGTGACACAATACGGCGTAAAGCAGGTAATGAATATTAATAACTAATAAGCACGAACGAAAATAGAACACCTACTAATATTACTTTTATATTAATATGTGATCAACTATACAGCCATATTGTTTAGCTATTCAATGATTCAATCAATATAACTAAAATCAGATATAAAAAATTGTTTATTTATAGGTCTAATGATATAACTAATTACGTATTTTGTAAAAAATAAGCCCTACAAAAAAAAAAAAAAACAATATGTAGGTTGATCTTCTTTCATAGTCACAAACACAGAAAAAAAAAACATAAATCAAAAATACTTTTTTCTACAACCGAGCGAAAAAGGGGCAACTTTGCGTTTCCAAAAGAAAACGCAAAGTTGCACTTTTCCGAGGAGCGAGCAGTTTTTTACTTTGTCGCTCGCCGAGCGACAAAGTAAACGCTTAGTTACCACTCGCTCAGAGCGACAATATATCACTTTGCGCTCTTAATACACAAATAGCTATTTCGTCTCGTCTTTGCTGGTTACAAAATATACAATTTTTAAAAATTGTATCTACTTTCAAAGTAAAAAATTATGAAACAATTTAGCAACAGTTCAAATGACGGAATATAAAT